>ML677507.1:646871-710313 GCA_007922305.1 Dermatemys mawii
GTGGGGGAGGGACCGGGGGCTGGGCAGAACGGTCCTAGGGGTTGGATGTGGCCCCCGGGCTGTAGTTTGCCCTTCTCTGGGCTTAGGGATCTCCAGAGTATGGGATTGCATCCCCACCCATCCTGGCTAATCAGCACTGATGGACCTGATTGTTTGGCAGGTTTCCTGTTTCTGAAAAAAATTGTTTGCTGTTAGAATTAGCAAAAGACTCAAACTATGTTCTTATGTTTTATTCCTACATTTGTTACTGATTTCCTGAATTACTTCAGCCATCTGTACTTCAGATTCCTTATCTGTAATTTGAAGCTCTTTACCTCCTTAGCAGGGGTGTTAGTGTACGTAATGTTTGTACATTTTTTGAGGTGCACTAGAGCTTTGGATGATTCTCGAGATGCAAATAATAAGGTAGCCCTCAGTTTGAGACTGTAGAAATGTGGTGCTGGTCTGAACCTGCCAGCTCTACCAGGATTTTTTTCAGTGGCACATGAATTACATTCTAATCTTTGTGTTTAACATTTGCTTTAAAAGGCTTGCAATCAAAAGTGCTCTTACCTAGCTAGCCTGTAAAATCTCTTCTCCTTTCTCCCAGTGTTTTCTGCCGTCCTGCTTTAGTGAGGCAGTGTGTGTATCTTAGTCAGAGAACTGAGTGAACAGGCTAGTTTTTCATCTTGGTTTCCCTTGTTGCAGAGTGCAAGCACAAGCTCTTCTGCTGGGCCTAGTGGAGACCAAAATGAGCTCATCACCAGAATAGCTAACCTGGAGTTGGAGAACCAAAATCTCTGCAGTGGTAAGTGAGAAATCTCTGGCAAGAAAACACTTAGGCAGCTAGTGGCAGGCACCTCTTGCTGACTACTCAGTGTAACATTGTGAAGCCTTGTGAATTGTGTGTGTTTTGTTAACATTGGAGCGAGGAATTCTCTCGAGTTGGGATAGATGCAGCTGGCTTGGTAGCCTGCCTAGAATGAAAGTAAACTCATCCTGACCTGACCAAAGAATTATTGCTGCAGCTTCTGCCATGTGTTGAACCAATAAGATGAGAGAGTTCTTTTTCCCTTTCCTAGTTGTTGCAGATCTTCAGCTGGCCATCTCCAAGCTGGAAACTCGCCTGAACACGATAGAAAAATCCTCCACCTCTCACCATCCCTCTGCAACGCCACCAACTCAGGTAATCGACTCTTCAAGGTACCAGGTCAGTTGAGAAGATTTCATGCCATCTACTAAGGAGAAGAGTGATCTCTCCACAAGTGTTAGCCGAGGCCTCCCAAGCAAAGCCTTCTAGAGCTCCTCTTTCTTCTCTCAGCCCAAGGGCAGATGCAGAGCACGGATTCTCCTGCTTTAGGCCCAGGAGAATGGGATGGGCCAGATCCTCAGCCGGGACAAATCTGCAGAGGTCCGTGAAAATCTGCGATGCTAAGCCAGTAATTTGCACTTGTGTATAAATGGGAACGCACTAAGTAAACTCAGCTTCTTGGTACCTATTGGGTATATAGCAAGGAGAGACCTGTACAGATGGACAGACTTGGGGACATTTTGGTTCTCACAAGCCTTGTGAGAATCTCTGCCTCAAGTAGGAAAAAGTAATCTCTCTGGGAGCTGAGTATCCTGTACACATTGCATCTTGCCCCAGTTTGGAGGATGCATTGGAGACCTTTAATGGGAACTAACTAACTTTTGCCCCTATTCTCTTCTATAAAGACTCTTATACAGGAACTCCTCACTTAGTCATCCAGGTTAATGTTGTTTCGTTGCTGATCTATCAGAGAACATGCTCATTTAAAGTTGTGCAATGTTCCCTTATAACGTTGTTTGGCAGCCGCCTGCTTTGTCCCATGCTCGCAGGAAGAGCAGCCTGTTGCAGCTAGCTGGTGGGGGCTTGGAACCAGGGTGGACCAGCAGCCCCCCATCAGCTCCCCACTCCCCTAAGTTCCCAGTGCAGCAGCCACCCAGCAGGCAATCAATTAGCAGCAGTTCAGCTGTCCCTCCCTCTCCTTATCCTCCCATTGCCATGTGCTGCTCCTGCCCCCCTGCCTTGGAGCTGCTCCCTGAGACTCCTGCTTGCTGAGTGGGGGAGGGACAGAAGTGGGGCGTTAATGTCATGGTTTCTCCCTTGCTCCTGCACCCTGCTTACCTCCTCTTCCATAGAGCAGGAGGGACACACGACAGGGCTCAGGACAGAGGGAGCCCCCTGGCAGCAGCTGCGGTCTCAGATTGCCCATCTGATTAACAAGGCAGTGTACTTTAGATTGGGGTCAATGTACTTAAAGGGGAATCACTCTCTGTCTGCCATGCTGTCTCCCCTGCCTCTAGTCCTGCTGCCTTATAGAGTGTGAGGCTACATTAACAAGTTAACCCTTGAGGGCTCAGCCAATTGCTAGTTCATCATTTAACAGTAAGTCATTGTCTAGGAAATATCCCATCCTCTGACTCCTCCACCTCAACCAAGCCTCACAATCATCATTGCTGTGTACCGCTATTAAATTGTTTAAAACTTATACTGTGTGTGTATAGATAGTCTTTTGTCTGATGAAAAAAAAATTCCCTGGAACCTAACCCCCTCATTTGCATTAATTCTTATGGAAAAATTGTATTCGATTAACATCGTTTCGCTTAGTTGCGTTTATCAGGAACAGAATGACAACGTTAAATGAGGAGTTGCTGTAGTACCTTCATCAGTATCTAAGGGTACATCTACATAGCTAAGAAAAACCGCCGGCTGGGCTGTTCCAGATGACTCTGGTTTGTGGGGCTGTTTCATTGCTGTGAAACACCCCTGCAGCCTGAGCTCCATGAACCCGAGGCCAGTCACCGGTTTTTCTTGCATGTATAGACATATCCTTAAAGTGCCTTCCAGTAGGGTACTGAGCAGTGAGATTAACCTGCGTAACATGGTTCATTCTCCCTCCCCCACGGAAAGAACTGTTTGTGCGCTGGAGAGATTTGCTTGGGGATTATTTTTAAGTGTACATGTTGCTATGCTGTTTAGAGAAGGCAACCTGCAGACGTGTACTTGGCACTTAGCTTCTTTTAGATGTGCTGGGCCCCAGGCCATTGAGTGCCTTGAAGATAAGGATCAAGCTTCTGGCTGCATGACTTTGAGCTCTTGCCTTTGGACAGTTGCATAGTCTTGTTTTGGCAAGTCAGGTCATAACTGATAGTGGGAGGGGTGGAGTTTGCTGCTTTGTTTTACACTTGGATTCATTTTCTCCCTTTTTTTGCCCATTGCTTCCGTGAAGCATGTCACCCCAATGAAGAAGGTGGAATCACCTGCTGCTCCCCCAAAGAAAGTGGAACTCCCGTCTGCTCCACCTGCAAAGAAAGTAGGACCATCTGAGGCTGACGACGAAGATGAGGATGACGACATTGACCTGTTTGGCAGTGGTGATGAAGAGGAAGACCAGGAGGCTGCCAAAGTTCGGGAAGAGCGACTACGCCAGTATGCGGAGAAGAAGTCTAAAAAGCCTGGCCTCATTGCCAAGTCTTCCATCCTTCTGGATGTCAAGCCTGTGAGCACCTTAAGCTATTCCTTACCCAGCTGCTGTTTGGGCTCTAAAGTGGGGTGCCTGTCCCGAGACAATGATTGTAACATTGTGGGAGTGTGTGGGTTATATCAGACTGGCAGACTGCAGCTGTCCCGTGTAGATGATCTGGTGCACAAATGACAGAACCTATCAGCATGCAGTTGTTTGGATCGGCATTGCATGGTGGGAGCTGGGAGCTGGTCTGCTCTGTATTAAAGACGGCAGTTGCAGATATTCTATATGCTGCAGATTGACCACCCCTTCTTTGGAAGACTTTTCTTCTTAGGGGGCTTGTTTAAGTGGTCAGTTAGAGTGTGGGAAGCTGGGGTGTAAATCTATAGCACTCTAGCCTGCTGCGTGCTAACTGGGCGGGTGAACCCTGCTACCACGCACTAAAAGTTCCACAGTGTGTTTGGACATACTGCTGTTTCCGACTTAGTGGGGCAGGCTAGAATGTTTGTACATTCTCACCTTGGCTTGGCGTGCACAACATGTCTATGTGGATGAGGCCTTGGAAAAAAATTTGCTGTTGGAGCATAAATATAGGAAATAAAAGCCTGAAATATAAGCACAGATTATTAATCAGTAAAGCGCGAAGTCTCTCCAGATCACAATGAAACAAACGTATAGGATTACCGAACACTTTGTGCTAACTAGATAAGTGCTAAGTAGTAGTTTTACCAACTATCCAGGGCTTAGAGTTGATTCCTGAAGCTGAGACCCTGAGCTGGAAGGAGTGACATGTCACTCCAAGAACACTTACCCCTAGGTATGCAGAATCCAGCCCATCTGCAGTGACTTGGTCTCGCTTCATGCAGAGTCAAACTTGAGAGAGGATTCCTCTGGGAAAGGCTCCTTTCATTAGGGAAAGGACTCTTTAACAGAGACTGATGGCAAAACTGAGTAGAAGGAGCTGAATCCTGGAGCATCACTGACTAGCAAATTGGCCTGATACAAGCAGAATTCATGATTTTGCCAGTCTTGTTCTCTGCTGAGCACTGGAGAGTTCTATCTAGCATCTCCTCGCTGCTTTCCTGATTAGTCCTGTATAATAGTGTGAACCCCTTGTTGCTGACTTGTGTGTGGAATTGATCCAGTTCAGTTTGCATTGTTGAGGATTGCAGAGTCCACAGTCCTGATGGACAGTCCCACAGCCTAATGCCAATGTGGGTAAACCTTCTACGTTCCCTTTTTGTGCTTTCTTAGTGGGACGATGAAACTGACATGACAAAGATGGAGGAGTGCGTCCGGTCCATTCAGATGGACGGCCTGGTTTGGGGAGCCTCCAAGTTGGTTCCAGTGGGCTATGGTATTAAGAAGCTCCAGATCCAGTGCGTAGTGGAGGATGACAAGGTTGGAACAGACATACTGGAGGAGGAGATCACCAAGTTTGAAGACTACGTAAGTTCTCCCCTTGTACCTTGCAGTGCTTTCAAACACCTGGGCGCTTAAACCCACACCCCAGATTTTGATCCACTTCATGTGTTGGCAGTCTACAGCATATTCAGATTCTGCATCATCTGAACTTTCAAGAGTGGGAGGGGACTTGAGTTTTTAGTGCCCAAGTTTGTGAAGATAACCTTGAAAATATGAAGACTATAAGGATGCAGTTCCAGAGCCTGCAGACAGCGCGAATTAATAGTTTTGAAATGTGAACCTCCCTTGCCCTTGTACTGATTGGGGTGCCTAGCTCCAGGTGCTTGTTGTGTTGATGCTTCACTATTTCGCTGCTGATTGTTTTAGCAGATGGGATGGGACGTGGGGGTGGGCTGGAGTGAAGTCTACAGCAGAGATGGAATTGGAGCTGCTTGGGTGGGGAAGAGAGGAGACCTACAGGGATTGGGACAACAAGGAAAACAAAGGGCAGAAATAGTGGCAATCCTGAAGGCTAGTTTTTTCCCACTGAGTGGTGCTGAAGGTGATACGGTGCATTGACAAAGAAGAACAGTTAATTTACTACATAAAGGCCATTTCCTACCTTTGATCTGTGCAAATTGTCCTTTCATGTCAGTGGGAGGTTGCTGGGGATTCAGGGAAGTATGCAGTCCTAAAAACTATATCCTGGCTCACAGATCATAATTAAGAATGGAATTTATCCCCTTTCTATAGGGTGAGTTTGAAATCAGTTTTAATTTGTAAGCTCTTTGGGGTGGGAACTTTTTTTGCCATTTGTACAATTCCCAGCACAATGGGAGTTCTGATCCTGATTGCCATTACTATTTATATAAGCTATTACTATTTATATAAGCCCCCAATCTTATAATATGACCACTCACGGGACTAATTGTTGACTTATAAAAAATAGTCTTTTAATAAAGGATCGTGCTTTATAAAACTGGGGCTGATTGGGGCAAATTTCTTCTGTCAAGAGACCACCCTAGTAAGTGTGCTCTCTGTACATCTTAAATCTCTGGAATGTATTTTTTGATCTTTAACAGATTTTTCTTGTTCTGTTTCAGGTGCAGAGTGTCGACATAGCGGCTTTCAACAAGATCTAAGAGCTAATGTTTATCCTTTCTGGAACGGTAACTAATAAAAGGTCAAGATTTTGAGTGCAGATGGTGTGGGGTGTCTTTCCTTGCAATGTGTGCCAGTTGCACAGGGGCTCAGAAGGTGGTAGCCAACATCCCAGGAGTCTCTTGTGCATATGCTTACAAAACTGCAAAATAGGGGAAAGGCAACTATCATCCCTAATGTCATTGACATGCTTGTATCACAAGGGGTCCTATAAAATAGCCCACAGTGAAGAGCCACAAATGTATCATACTTGGCTGTATTTCATGCTTCCACTTCACCCTAGCAGGGACTAGAACCCCATTGTTTTCCTTACACTTAAACCCAGTGTATAAATGTTAGGTTCCGATGTAAGCCTCATAATTTGTATCTTCCTGAAGAATCTAGATTTATAACTGTTAAATTTCATTGTGCCAAGCATTGGCCATTAAATAGTAAAGGGCTTTTAGGGTTTCATTTATTTAGAGCTGCTAAAAACAGCTTTAAGTTCAGAAGTGTTGCTGGCTTGTAACGTAACTTTAAAAAGTAGCTGCCTTTATTCACTTTAGCTGCTTTAATCATCTTTTTTTAAAAAATAATCTTTAACATGAAACTGTCCTTTGAATTTGCCTGCCACCTGCAGGGATCAGGAAAGCACATTTCCCCTTATCTCCTTCCTCTGAAGCATCAGGGATGGCCACACCTGGAGATGGGACATTGGCCAAGGAGGGTCAGGGCTCTTGGGTGTCACTGAGCATCTCTCCCCTGTGAGCACGGCTGACTGGTTCTTGCTCACATACTCGGGGTCTAACTCAGGGGTGGGCAAACTACGGTCAGCGGGCCGCTCCTGCCTGGCCCCTGAGCTCCTGGCCTGGGAGGCAAACCCCTGGTCCCTCCCCCACTGTTTCCTCGCCACTGGCGCAGTGCTCTGGGTGGCAGCGCTGTGAGCTCCTGGGGCCACACAGCTGCAGAACCTGGCCTGACCCGGTACTCTGAGCTGCGTGGTGGCGTGGTTGGCTCCAGCCCACGGTATGGCTGTAGCGCTGTCAGCCACTGGTGCTCCAGGTAGTGTAGTAAGGGGGCAGGGAGTGCGGGGTTTGAATGAAGAGCAAGAGAGTTCAGGGGGGGTGATGGACAGGGGTATGGATAGGGGTTCGGGTGGTCAGAGGGCGGGGAACAGGAGGGTTGAATGGGGGCAAGGGGCCCGGGGGAAAGTCGGGAAGGAGGTGGGGTTGGATGGGACAGGAGTCCCGGCACAGGGGGACACCTCCATACAATTTCCAAAACCCGATGCAGCCCTCAGGCCAAAAAGTTTGCCCTCCCTTGGTCTAACTGACCGCTCGTGTTGGGTTAGGAAAGAATTACTCATGATCGGACTGGCAGTGACTTTGGGGTTTTTCACCTTCCTCTTCAGCATGTGGGTCACCTGCCAGGATTATCTGGGTATATCTCATTTAATCATTGTCTTGCCATTGCAAGGACTTTGGGCACTGGTGTACCTCGGTCCCTCGTATGCTTTGCCTGTGGCACATAAGTCTAGTCTCGTGTGGGTTTTGGTCTAGTTTCAACTGTTGTGGTTAGTGTGTGTTTGGTGGTTGGGAGGTACCGGAGATCAGACTAGAACACCTAGACCAATGATCCCTTCTGGCCTTACATGCAGAGTATGACTCTAATTGGGCTGTGTGTGAAGGGAGGAGCAGAGACTCGGGTATCTGGGGGCTGACTGTCTTAGTGTCTGTATTCACATTCTGATATTGCTTTCGGTCACCAAACTGTCCCATAGAATCTCTGTGGATAGTAATTCCATGTGTGAATAATAAGAATATAGCAGTAGGGAGATATTACCAACCACCTGACCAGGATGGTGATAGTGACTGTGAAATGCTCAGGGAGATGAGAGAAGCTATTAAAAAGCTCAGTAATAATGGGGGATTTCAACTATCCCCTCATTGGCTGGGTTCGTCACCTCAGGATGGTGTGCTTTGAGAAGGGTGTGCGGATGCGCTCAACTCTTTTATTTCAGGGTGCAATTATGAACTGAAATCCAGTTGTGGAAACCTATCTGATCAATGAGTGATACATTTGTGTTACTCAGCTG
This sequence comes from Dermatemys mawii, assembly GCA_007922305.1. NCBI lineage: Eukaryota > Metazoa > Chordata > Testudines > Dermatemydidae > Dermatemys > Dermatemys mawii. The sequence continues at coordinate 654,981 of ML677507.1, forward strand.
GTATCCACTGAATGAATGACAGTCTCTAAGTACTAAATGCTTCCATTGAGCTTTGGCATGTGAGTTGTAGAGAAGGCTCAGAAGAGAGACCTAGGTGCAGAGAGAGCTCTGGGAAGCGGGGGCAAAAGGGGTGGGGGGAGAATCTGTAGGATGGAGTCAGAATGAAGTGAAGATAACAGGCAGGTACATTTCATCTGATGGGGCTCAGTTCCTGCAGGGCCTCATGGTGACTGTAAACACTCCCTTGCAGGGTCTCCTTTGGTGCTCTTATATCCAAGTGATACTTCTCAAATGTAAAGGTAGATACACTCCGTCTTAAAAAACAAAGCCTTTGAGCTTATCAAATTTGCAGATGGCGCCAAGCTGAGAAGTGCTGCAGGCACTTGGGAAGACAAGACTAGAATTCAAAATTAGCTTGACACATTGGAGAATTGATCTGAAATCAACCAGATGAAATTCAATAAAGACAAGTGTAAAGTACTTCACTTAGGAAGGAAAATCGAATGTGCAACTACACAATGGGGAATAACTGGCGAGGGGCGGTAGCAGTGCTGAAAAGGAGCTGGGGGTTGTAATGGATCACAACCTGAATATACATCAATGTGATCCAGTTGCAAAAAAGGCTAATATCCTGGGTTGTGTTAAGAGGAGTGTTGTATGTAAGACATGGAAGGTAATTGTCCTGCTCTGCTCAGCACTGATAAGGCTCAGTTGGAGTACAGTGTCTAATTCTGAGCAGCACACTTCAAGAAAGATGTGGACAAATTGGAGAGAGTCCAAAGGAGAGCAACAAAAATGATAAAAGGTTTAGAAAACCTGAACTATGAAGAAAGGGTAAAAATCTGGGCATGTTTAGTCTGGAGAAAAGATGACTGAAGGGGGACCTGTTAAGTCTTCAAATATGTTCAGGGCTGTTCTACAGAGGATGGGGATCAATTGATCTCTGTCTACTGAGGTAGGACAACAAATAATGAGCTTAATCTGCAGCAAGGAAGATTTAGGTTAGATATTAGGAAAAAAATAACCAGGAGGGTAATTAATCTCCACTGGCTTCTAGTGGAGGATGTGGGATCCCTACTGGACATTTTAAGAACCAATTGGATAAACACCCATCAGGATTAGTCTAGGTTTATTTGGTCCTGCCTGCCTCAGCATGGGGGCGCTGGACTTGATGACTTCTTGACATCTCTTCCAGCCCTACCTTTCTAAGTTTCTATGAAGTTGAAACTAGACAAACTCAGACTGGAAATAAGGTGTAAATGTTTAATGGATCAGGTGAAGGTTATTAACATTTGGAAAAACCTTACCTAGGATCAGGGTAAGGGTACACTCCACTGAAAATTTTTAAATCACAACTGGATGTTTTTGTAAAAGATACTCTTTTTCAAACAGGATTTAGTTCAGGGAAGTCTTACGGCCTGTTATGCAGGAGGCTGGACTACTAGATGATCTCAATTAATGGACCTATCCTCTATGAATGAATCTAATTCTTTTCTTGAAGTATTAACAGGTTCAGAATAGAATTGGGTAAGTTCAGGGAGGACAGGTCCATCAAAACCTATTAGCCAAGATGGTCAGGAATGCAACCTCATGCACTGGGTGTCAATAAACCAACTGGCAGAAGCTGAGAGTGGGTGACAGAATGGATCACTAGAAATTACCCTGTTCTGTTCATTCCCTCCGAAGTATCTAGCACCAGCTGCAGTCAGAAGACGGGATACTGAGCTAATTAGACCATTGGTCTGACCCATTATAGCAGTTTTTATGTTCAGTGGTCTCTTCTAGCCATGTGTGTGAAGATCTGATGAACAGTGAGTAATGTACACCTAAGAGAGGATTGCTTTTTGAATGGTATGATCTGTAAAGCTTGTTTTTTACCCTGGTTTGGAATTTCTGCAAAGGAAAATGTTGGCTGAAAAGACTGAAACCTCAGAAGCAGCAGTTTTAAGGATCCACAGATACTAGCTAAATAAAATTAATAACCTTGATCTGTTCTGCTTAAACAAGAAAATCAGGTATGTATGACTAGGAAACAAAGAAGGTATAGATTTCTTGGGCTTTATTTAGTAGAACTTTAGCTAGTTTTGCTCTTTGTTCTTGCTAGGATCTTAGAAGAATCCTGTACAAAGGTGAGCTGTAAGGTAACAGCTGCCAAAAGCAGGTGCTAATCTACTAGCTTCAATAGTTGTATAGCAGTGAATTCAGACTCACATATTTCCTGTATTTCATATGTTGCATAAGGCAGTTCACTTGTTTCCATATCTGTACAATGCAGATAATAATTACCTGGCACTGGGGAACAGAGGACTTGAATTTCAAAGTTTAGGAATAAACTAAGGGGCTGCTGTTTTGGGGGGTGACTTCCCTCCAAACAATGAGGCTGGTGGTCAATTGTATCTGAAAACACACTTTATTCAGAGCTTGCAATGCATGGGTAGTTCGGAAGGAGCTACAAAGTACAGGAGCATTATGGTGACCTTTTATCAGGAATCATAATACATAGAATTATAATACGATGAAGGGTCTTAACCTATGAGGGGCTAGCAATCTTTATAATCAATCATTTTACAATTCAAGCTGTCCACGTGCTTACCAGGCATCCCTCTGGCCCATGTCACATGCCCTAGAAACACCCAATTCTGTGACCTTGTTTGTGTGTCCCCTATCTATATACAAGGATATTGAGGCTCTGTAAAATAACATTTTATTTTATGAGACAGGAGGGTGGCTCTAGACTGCTACACATATATACTGATTAACAAATGTTAATCTGGCCTTCAACTGAAACCCTCTACTATGCACATTCTCTTCTGAGAATGGGGAGGGAAAAAACAAGGGGGTGAAAAGTAAGAGACAGAAAAGCAAATAACTTTGGTTCAGGTTTTTGAGGCCTGTTTTGAGCTATAGATGAAAACTAGCCTAGAATTATATATTTTTACCCCAACACTGTCAAGTTGCTTAATGTGTGACTGGAAGGCACCCTGATGCTACAGTGATGAATGTGGTGTAAGAACTTCTGAGTTATAACAGAAGCGTAAGTCCTGTGCACTGTGCCTGGCAAGATGCTGTTTGAGCTATATGTGAGGGAAGCATCTGGGCCTGGGTTCCATGAAGTATTTAGGTTTAGGGTTGCCAACTTTGTAATATTTAAAAACAGGACACTCCAGCAAGTGTGCTAGACCTCTCCTTCCCTGCCCCTTCCCTTCTCCCAAGGTCCTGCTCCTTCCTCTTTCCCCTGAGGACCTTCTCCCTTCCCCTAGGCCTCTCTCCTCCCCTGCCTCTTCCCTAGAGGCCCTGCTCCTGGCCCTATATTCACTTCTCTTTCCCCCTCTCCCTTGCCTCCCTCTGCACAGAGTGGGAGGGACTCACCTGCAGAGCTGGGAGCTGCTGCCATCTGATGCAGATAGGAAGAAGCCCAGGCTGAGTAGGGGCTGGCAGGGGCGATGGCCCAGTGCCTCCCCACCTCCCTCGCACACAGCAACCGGACTTTGGGTGTCTGGTCAGTAGATGTGACTAGACAGGGTCGGATCCCCTTTTTGACCAGTGTTGGGGGTGACTTTCCTTCAAAGAATGAGGCTGGTGGATACTTGTATCTGAGAACACACTTTATTCGAAGCATGCAACGCATGGGTAGTTCGCAAGGAGCTACCAAGAACAGGAAGGTCATGATGACCTTTTATTAGAAAACAGAATACATAGAATTGTAATACAATGAAGGGTTTTAACCTATGAGGGGCTAGCAATCTTTATCTGTAACCAATCATTTTACAATTCAAGCTGTCCACATGCTTATGAGGCATTTTTTAAGCCCTATTTACATGTTTTAGAAATTGCCCATTATATGACCTTGTTCGTGTGTCCTATATCTTTCTCTAGCAGGAAGATGGGACCTAGCAAGATAACATTTTATTTAGTTAGACAAAAGACAGAAGAGTGCCTTTAGTTTATCACTTCTAAAGAATTGTTTAACATTTTCTTAACCAGTAGATAGATGCATCTGGCCTTTGCCTCACCCAGTTTGCTATGCAAGCAGGGCAAAAGGGAGGAGAGAAACAAAGAACCAACGTGTACTTTGGTTCAGGCCCTTAAGGCCTGCGAGTAAGCATGAAACTAGGTTACTATGATATATTTCACCCCTACACCGGACTTGCCTGTTGAAAACCGGGTAGCTGGTCCCCCGATTTAGGCTCTATTGATTTCCATGGAAATGTGGAGCCCAAAAACCTTTAGGGACCTGCTCTCTGAGCTAAGCCCTAGACGGGTGGGCACAGAATGCAGGTGCAGCCCCGCAGCCGGCCTCGGGGAGGAGATCGCGGCGGCCAAGCCCAGGTGGGGAGGGTTACACAGCAGGGGACACCCCCTGCTCCCTGCCCCCCCCACCGCTTGGACTACAACTCCCAGGCACCCTTGCGGGCTGCGGGGCTCTCCATTGGTTGCAGGCGCCCCTCCGCCCCACGTGACGCTCCAGCTGGCGCCCGTCCATGTGCGAGGCTCGCAGGGCCCGCGATGGAGCCGGGGCGGCGGGACTCGCTGGCGCTGCTCACCGACCTCTACCAGTTCACCATGGCCTACGGCTACTGGCGGGCCGGGCGGCAGCGGGAGCCGGCCGAGTTCGAGCTCTTCTTCCGCCGCTGCCCCTTCCAGGGCGGCTTGGCCCTGAGCGCGGGGCTGGGCGAGTGCCTGGCCTTCCTGCGGGGCTTCCGCCTCGGCGAGCCAGGTGGGGCCGGGCCGGGGCACGGAGAGGGGGGCACGGAGAGGGGACAGTGCCAGGGAACGTGGTGCAGAGCATGGGGGCAGGCAGGCGGGGGGCAGGGCCGGAGGGCACTTTTGGGGATCATTGGTGGCAGTGCCAGAGAGCTTGGGGGGCGGGGAGTGGCGGTGGGGGGGTCCTAGCAGCAGGCAGGGCAGGGAGCAGTAGGGGCAGGCGGAGGAGGGGGGTTAGTGGTAGGGACTGGACGTTAGTGCCCGAGAGTTGTAGGGGTAGGGCCAAGTGGCAGGCAAGGTTGGGGTCAGTGCCAAGGAGAAAAAGGGCCAGGGCCAGCGGGCATTGGAGCAGGCAGGGGATGGGTGGGGCAGTGACGCGTTGGGGGGGGGGGCAGGCAGGCAGGCAGGCAGGGGATGGGTGGGGCAGGGAAGCGTTGGGGGCTGGACATGTGTGCCAGGGGATTGGTACTAGGGGAAATGGCTGGGACAGGTTTTGCCTCGTAAGGGGTGGGCTAGAAACCCCTGGGCACAAACTGGGGTCACAGTCCTTGTGTTCCCCTCCCTTGCCCCGGGCGGGATCCCTACCGGGAGGAGGGCATTACTAGAGACACGGTACCATGTCTCTGAGTGTTGCTTGCCTGGGGGGAGGGAGAGCGAGCATGGGACCCTCTGTCTAGGTTTCTGGGTGGTTGTAAGGTCACTTCTCTCTGTCATGTCTCAGTGCCCCTTTCCTACACTGCCCACCCTGTAAACTGCCTCTTCCCTGATTCCGAGGCCAGGTTTTCACTGGGGCAGAGCTATGGCAGGTAGCCATGCTGGTATAATCCCATAGTGTAGACAGACTGCAACAACAGAAGGGTTTTTTCTGTCAGTGTAGGAACTCCATCTCCTCAAGTGACCGGAGCCGGTTGCTGCGTTGCTCAGGAGCGTGGATTTTCCCCACCCCTGAGAGCCAGCCTGTGCAGACCAGATCTCAGTGTTCACCAGTTCCTCACAGCCTAGTCTGTCTCTAAACTATGCTGCTGCTGTTATTTATCACAGTAGCGCCAGGACAGGATTTTATTACAAAGATCATTTCATGAACATGTAGCAAATGGCAGTCCATGTATCTATAAAGACGGGGCATCATGGGGGATAAGACAAACAGGGGGACGAGATGGGGAGGGGAAGAAATTCTGGCTTCATTCCAGGCTAATAGCAAATCTCCCCTGGATTTTAGTGGGGCCAGGATTTCACGCATGGTATTTGCTCAATCGATAGCCAGTCAGTAGCGGTAATTGCAACGCTGTCTTCTGTAACTTGGGTTATCGCATGTTAAATATTATCCCAGCTCGGCAGCTTTGTCTCTTCTGTGCGGCTTCGGCTCCCTCATTAGCTGTCCCAAATCAAGGGACTTCACAAACAACTGATTGATTTCCTTCTTGTGCTTCTATAACCTTTTACCCAGATCTTCTCCTAATTCATCTCTCCCTCCCACTGTCCAATCCAAATCATCATATGTTTTGTATTGGGGCACTCTGCTTGATACCGGCTGCCAGCTAGACATCAAGCCGTTGATCACTACCCTTCGAGCCTGGCAATCTAGCCCGCTTTCTATCCACCTTATAGTCCATTCATCCAGCTCATACTTCGGTAACTTGCTGGCAACAATACTGTGGGAGACCGTATCAAAAGCTTTGCCAAAGTCAAGGTATATCCCATCCACTGCTTTCCCCTCATCCACAGAGCCAGTTATCGCATCATAGAAGACCATTAGGTTGGTCAGGCATGACTTGTCCTTGGTGAATCCATGTTAACTGTTCCTGATCACCTTCCTCTCCTCTAAGTGCTTCAAAATGGATTCCTTGAGGGCCTGCTCCATGATTTTGCCAGGGACTGAGGTGAGGCTGGCCAGTCTGTAGTTCCCCACAGGGCTGGCCTTACCATGAGGTGAACTGAGGCGGCCGCCTCAGATGCCAGACTTGGGGGGGGAGGGGCGCTACTAGGACCCAGAGTGTAGAAAATTGCATCTGCTGCTGGTGCATTGGTATTGTCTCGGCTCTAGATGCACAGAGATGGTGGAGGGCTGGGCTGAGAGATGGAAGGATGGCACAAGAGACATAACAGGCAGGCAGGAGAAAAGGTGAGAGGGAATAACAGAAAGCAGCAGGAGCTGGCTGCAGCAGAGGACAGCTGTGAATCTCCACCTGGCCACGGATGTATTAAGGCATCACTAACTCTATCACAAGAGGCATCGGTTCTTGCCTTTTTTTATAGTTCCATGTCCCATTTTGGACACCTTGCCCATCTGAACCCCCCGAGAAACACCAGAGACAGCTCCTGCTCTGGGCAGGAGTTATAGGCCAGGAGATTTGGCTCATTCAGCCCGGGAAGGCAAGTTGGAAAGGGCAGGCGGGACTGGTAATGGCAGGCAGTGACTTTCTCCTCCAGGCAGGTGGTTCAGATCCCCTTCTGGCTGGTAGTGACCCAGTGCTGTTACCCCTCTGATGGCTGTTTGGCCTCTGTGTTCACTTCACAGAGACCACTATTACAATCTGCCTCCCCCTTATCCTTGGAGGACAAACGCTTATCTCACCAAGAGGCCTGGGGCCTGTGGAGTGAGAGAGGAGATCAGTGAGCTGGTGGGAAGTCTGTGCGGTCAGCGTCCAGGGGGCAGGAAGGACTTCAGATACCAGGGCTGGCGCTGTTCACCAGCAATAGAGCCACGCCAAGCTTTATAGTCAGAGAGGGACTAGGAGCTACGTTTGAGCCTAGTGAATGCTGGCAGTGGGCTTTCTTGTCATCCTGACCCGTAGTGGAAATGAGGTTGCTCCGAATGAAACATCAGGTTGACTTAAATCCAAGCTTGACATGAATTTTACAGCCGGGGGCCGAGGAGCAGAGCCAGCAAATGCCTCTGGGAGACGGGGGCTCGGTTTGTAGGACCCTGGCTTTAGACGCATACGAAAGACGTCCTCGTGGCACTGGCCCTGCTCTGGGACTCGGGCACAGAGCTGGTGACAAATCCTCCGACACAGGGTTTTTTCCGACAGAAAAGGCTAATTTGTCAAAATGCTGATTTCCATCAGCAACCTGCCAGCTCGTCCTCCTGGCCCCCTGTGCTGAGCAGGGGGCTGGAAGCTGTGGCCTGCCTGACGTTTGCCTCCCCAGATGCCAGAGCTCCCCTCTGCATCCCTACATCTATTAGATCTGTCCTTTGTTCCTCACCTGTGAACAGGGTTGTTTTCCCCACCGCATTGTTCATCGCCCCCGGTTAATTTCCTCTCCTGGAAATCCCCTCCATTCCTCTCCCTGGCCACCCCTCCCTTTGGGTGTAAGGGGTGGCCAGGGAGATGTCTTCCACCTCCTGTCTGGTGGGATCTGTCCTAAGGCATCTGCTTCTGGGTGACTTGCCTTTAACTACAAGGCTCTAAGAACATGATTGCCAATGTCTGTGCCTAGAACCTTGCATATTTTCCACATACACATCTGGCAAGGATTGTGAGTGTGAAAGTGTGAGAGACCGGCTTTCAGTGGAGACCTTACCTGATGCTCTTTGGTGGACTAGGGTGTAAACACCAGACCAAGAGGATCGCTGTAACCCATGTGTACCCCTGTCAGGTGGCATCATGAGGTCCTTGGGTCAGAGGGAGGGTTGCACTTAGTGGTCAAAGCACAGGACGGGGAGTCGAAAGATCTGGGTGCTACTCCTGGCTCTGCCACTGATCCGTGCCTCAGTTTCCCCAGGATTCTCTCCTTCCTTCCAGGATGGTTGTAGAGCAGTTGGAGATCTCGGAAGGGAAGTGGCTACAGAAATGCAACATGTTTATTCTCTTGCATAAAAAGCTCCCTGGCTCCTGAGTGCTCTCACCTGGCAGATAAAGATGATTACAGTTAAACCCAAGTGTCTCTCGTTTGGCGTATCGATGACCCTATGGAAGAGTCGTCTCCCGTCAGATGCAGCCATTGGAAGGGTTTATACTTTGCACCGACGCAGCCAGTAGTGGCTGCTGTTGGAGACGAACTAGTGAGCCGTGCTCTGGTCTGGCCGTTCCTCGGCCTCCGCCATCACTGGGCATTACGTCCATCTCACCCCCGCAGGGGGGTCGTCTCACTGAGGCCCTGCCCTGGGGTCAGAATTGCTCTGCCCACCGCCAGGTCCGAGCACAGTCCCTGCTGGCAGAGTGCCATGGCGGGTGCTCTGACCAGCTGCTCAGTCCCATGCTCTGTTCCCGAGTGGTGCTTGGTCTTCTCTGGAGCTGGGGCCGGCGGTGTGAACTCTCCTCTCCAGTCCTGCCTCCGCCCAGCAGGACGTGGGACCCCGGCTACCCGGGTGAGAGAGAGACTGCTGTCCTGCCTTGGAGCTGCAGTGGGGTGATTCTCACCGGGTAGATGGGACCGTAGTGAACAACATGGGGGTCAGGAAAAAATTCCCTGCCTGCCTGCAGGGAGAGCTTGCTAGTGACGTCATGTAAAGCCACGGCCCTGCCTGCCGCCAGGACACCGTTCCCAGGGCGTGTGGGGTGCTCCTCTTCCCTCCGCACTCAGGCTGAACTGCGATCTCTGGCCGCTTTCCAGAAATCGAGTACCTGCAGGCGATCCTGCCCAGCACCACGGAGGCGGCTTTCTTCGATTACTTGCGCACCGTGGACGCCTCCGAAGTCACCATCTCCTCTGCGCCGGAGGGCTCCGTCGTCTTCGCCACGGTGAGCGTTAGTGACAGCAGCAGTGCAAATTGGGATAAAGCAGTGTCCCGGAGGCAGGCCAAGAACTCTCGGGCAATCTCTGCCATTCAGCCCCGAGTGAATTATTCCTGAGTCAGAGCGGCCTAGTGGACAGAGCATCGAACTGAAATTGGAGAGATCTGGATTCCGTTCCTGGCTCTGCCACTGGCCTGCTTGGCTAAGCCACGTGACCGCTCTGTGCCTCAGTTTCCCCATCTGTGCAGTGGGGATAATGATACTGACGTCCTTTGTAAAGCCCTTTAAGATCTACTGGTAGAAGATGCAATATACAAGCTAGTTACTACTGTGCCGCTTCCGGCTGGCGGGGCATCGCGCCGGCGGCGTTGCAGGCATGGTGAGGACGTGGCTACGAGTCCCACGAGAGCGTCGGCCAGATGTGGGGTGGGGTGACGAAGGGAGACGAGCTGGGGTGAACTCCCCCCCACCCTTTTCCCATGGCTCTTCCCCTGCAGGTTCCTCTATTGCAAGTGAAGGGGCCACTGCTGGTGCTGCAGCTCCTGGAGACCACGCTGCTGTATCTGGTCAACTACGCCAGGTGAGAGGCTCCGGGACACACGGCTCTGTGGGGGTAGCTTCCCCAGGGCGGTGCCTGCTGGTGTGATGTAGGGTCATGAGAACGGCCACACTGGGTCAGAGCAAAAGTCCCTCTAGCCCAGTGTCCTGTCTGCTGACAGTGGCCAATGCCAGGTGCCCCGGAGGGAATGAACAGAACAGGGAATCATCCAGTGATCCATCCCCTGTCACCCATTGCCAGCTTCTGGCAAACAGAGGCTAGGGACACCATCCCTGTCCATCCTGGCCAATAGCCATTGATGGACCTATCCTCCATGAATCTATCTAGCTCCCTGTTGAATCCCATTATTGTCTTGGCCTTCACAACACCCTTTGGTAAGGAGTTCCAGAGGTTGACAGTGCGTTGCGTGAAAAATACTTTCTTGTGTTTGTTTTAAACCTACTGATTATTAATTTCATTTGTCAAGAATCAGAGGGGTAGCCGTGTTAGTCTGGAATTGCAGAAGTGACAAAGAGTCCTGTGGCACCTTAAAGACTAACTAAAGTTTTGAAGCATAAGCTTTCATGGGCTAATACCCACTTCGTCCCGCTGCATGCATCTGACGAAGTTGGTATTAGCCCACGAAAGCTTATGCTCTAATACTTCAGTTAGTCTTTAAGGTGCCACAGAACTCTTTGTAATTTCATTTGGTGGCCCCTTGTTCTTATATTATGAGGAATAAATAGCACTTCCTTACCTACTTTCTCTGTACCACTCATGATTTTGAGTATGTGCTGGATGGGGCTGTAGGGTCCCCTGGGGCGATGCACTTGGTGGGGTCTGTAGGGTCCCTGGGGGGCTCCACGTTGCTCCCCCTGCCGTAACTCAAATCCTCCAACCTCATCTGTCCGCCGCTCCGGTCAGGGCCCTCTGGCTCCCATGTGGTCTGGTCAAACTGATCCACCCGGCGTTATCTGCCCCTGTCGGCAGGGAGCTCATGGCCATGGGGCCTGAGCCTTGCTCGGTGTCCAGCTGGGGTCGGCGTTCAGGGAATATTTGGGGTTTTTTCCTTTTCCAGCCTTGTGGCCACTAACGCCGCCCGGTTCCGGACGATAGCCGGCCCAGACAAGAAGCTGCTGGAGTTGGGGCTGCGACGTGCCCAGGGCCCAGATGGGGGCCTTTCTGCATCCAAGTACTCCTACATAGGGGGTGAGGCTGGTGGGGCCAGCTCCTCAGGGCAGAGCTTTCCCTGTCCCCTTTGCTCCCATTCACTCTGCGTTCCCCTCGCCCACCTGCCCCCCCGATTTCTCCCTTCCAGGCTTTGATTGGACGAGCAACGTGCTGGCAGGGAAGCTGTACGGGATCCCGGTGCGGGGAACCGTGGCCCATTCCTACGTCATGTCCTTCACGGCGCTGGAGGAGGTGCAGCCCCGGGTTCGTGTCCCTGCCGGCGGGGGGGAAGGAGGAATGGGTTTGTTTAATAACTTTGCATGGCGATGAGCGGGGGAGGAGGCCTTTGTTGCAGTGTGGGGCAGAGCCGATCCCTGCGATAGCGACCCTACTGCTGTGCCATTGGGCTCTCACCCCTTCTTAGAAGCCTCTTCAGCTTCAATTCTCCCCACCCTTATGGTGCCCGCCTGCTCCACGCAGTCGTCCGCCTGACCGTGGTGTTAGTGCCTAGATGCTGCGCTGACGCCTGCTATGGAAAGGCACCGCGATAGATGCTAGGGTGATGGGCAGGTTGTCCGAGCACACTGGATCCTTGCAGAGCACAGTGAGCCATCCTGCTGCCTTCTTGCAGCATTGCATGCTGGGACTTGTAGTCTCCCTGGGGCCCCACCTGTGGATTGAAAAACCAACAGGTGTCACAGTCACGCAGATCAGGAACACCTCAGGGGCTCCTGGCAGCAGCCCCCTCACATTGGTCACTTTGCCACAGCCAAATGCCCCTTGTGCATCATCGCTGCCTGCATTCAGGAATTCTCTCTCCTGAGCTGCTGCTTCAGCCAGCAGGGGGCTGAGGAATCTTGAGATGTGTTTTTATAGGCCCTACCGAAAGTGGCCATGGTAGATCATGTGATTGGTACCACGGAGGTGCTGTTCCCCATGCAGACCCTGAAGCCCCTGGACGGAGAGGAGCCGGTGGATTTCCTGCCCCTTGTTGAGTCATGGCTGGGGCGCGTGTGCCAGGTGCTGCAGGTCCCCCGGGATGGGGTGAACCAGGGGGAGCTGGCTGCCTTTGCATCGTACGCCATCGCCTTCCCCTGCAACTTCCAGGGGCTGGTGGACACTTACTGCGTCATGGGGTGAGGAGCCGAGGGGCGGCGGGGGCCTTTTCCAAGCATGCTCAGTGCTTCGCGATTGTTGCACGGCACTTGATGACCACGGTGACCGGTGTAAGTGGCGTCCCGTCGACTGTGGGAGCAGAGATGACGAACGGAGTCAGATTGGGTCCGATGGGCTGTGGATTTATATGTAAGGTGTACGCGGGGTTAAGAAGCCGGCAGGGGGAAGCGACGCCAGGGCAGCTGGGTAAATGCAGGATCTCTGAGACTGTGTCTTAAACCTCATTTGGGGTCCTCCATTCCCACACCCAGGGGATAGGACAGCGCTGCTGATGCTCTAGAGCCTCGGGTTCCTGACCGCCCCTGGGAGTCCCCCTCTCCTGTTCTCTTGTCCTTGCCTTGATCTGGATGTGGAATCCCGAACCGTCTCCTGCCCCTGCCCCGAACGCAGCCTGCTTGGCCCATGTCTGCCGCTCCGTGTCGCGGAGGGTGGGGTTCCCAGGCCTTTTTCTCAGCCAGACCCATCCTCCCTCTTGCTGTTGGCAGGAGCGGCATCCCAAACTTCTGCGCCGTGGCACTGGCGCTGAACCAGCTGGGATACCGCGCGATAGGGATCCGCGTGGACAGCGGGGATCTCGGCAAGCAGGCGAGGGAGATTCGCCAGGTGCTCCGGACCTGCAGTGCCAGGTGAGTGCTGGGCCGCTAAGCAGACGCTATGACGCCTTTGCTGGGAGCTCCCTTGCAAGGCCGAGACACAGAGCCCTTTACAGAGACTCTGCACGGGGACCTCCTATGTGGGGGCAGTTACTGACACTGGACGATGGCCCCTCCTTACACACTATGTGTAAGAGTCAGGCAAGCCGTCAGATCTTACCCAACCAAAAGGAGTGTAGCCCTGTGGCTAGCTGCCACCTTCTCACGTCACTCAGATATTGAACCCCTCCCACGTCTGTCTGTCTGTCTGTCTTCTGGGCTGGATTTCCAAGAATTGGACCCCCTAACTGCCTTACCACTCCCTGCCCAGCCTTAGTTTATAAGTGCTGAATGGCAGAGACAGCACCTTTCTCTTACGTTTTAAAAGCATCCAAGAGATTTGGATGTTACCAAACCTAATAATAATAAAAGATTACGATGATGGCACTGCGGAAGCAAGGGAGCTGGATTCCCTCATGGCTTCTGATTCACTAAGAGTTTGTCACTGATTCCTGGTCACGAAGTCAAGTTCTCCGCCCTTGGTGGAACCCCATGAGAGACAAAGGGGTTGCACAGATGCCACTGAAAGCAAAATTTGGCCTTCAGCTTCTTTGTGATCGGTGACGCTGCACGACCCAGAAAGAGCCCAGCTTGACTCTCCGATCCCAGGGGCAGTTTCCAGGGTGCCCAGATCGGGGGGAGCTTTTGTAAACTGAGCAAACAGTCCCGATTTCTGGCTAGGCTGCGAGCAGCGATGGGGACAGACTCTCATCCACCCTCCAGGATTCAGATCTAGCAGTGCTTCAACCAACCTGTGCTGTGGGCTCAACCCTTCTGGGGCACCTGTCCCTTGTAGTGACACACTTCCATTGTGTCCAGCTTCCAGGTCCCCTGGTTTGCAACCATCCCCATTGCTGTGAGCAATGACATCAGTGAAAAAAGCCTGGAAGAGTTAATGCAGGAGGTGAGATGAACTCCGCTGGTGCCAGGAGAGGCTCATCACTTGTCGGCGCAGCTCACCGCGCCCCCAGGGGTACCTGGGTTCTCAGCAGGCTGTCGCGGGTGCAATGAACTTGGCAGCTACTAATGTGTTTTGCTACCTTAGTCGTGTTCTGCTACCTTAGTTGTGTCCTTTAGCCTATTTGCACCCCACTTGAGAGCCAGTCCTTCTACTAACCTGCCTTTTGGGGAGGGCGGGGGCGGGGGGGCGTGTTTCGAGCTACAGCTTGTTTGTGAAACTATCTAGGGGCCTGTCTACACAATGAAAATTCAACTGGACTAAGGCAGGGTGTGAATTTAAGCGGATGAACTATTCCTGATGTGTAGCTGTTGTTCTGAATGAATTTAATCCTCTGGGAAAATGGATGACGCTAATGTGGAATAAGGCGCTTGGAATAAGAGCGTCCACACGCGGCGTTAATCAGGAATAGCTGTTCTGGAATAACTGTGTAGACAAGCCCAAGGAGCAAAGAGAATGAATCTGCTGCCTTCAGAGATGAGGGAACAGGAGGTTTCTTAGCAGGGTGGATAGACAAACACCTGGGCACCTGGTTACCTACAGGCAGAGGAGCCTTTAATCTGCATGTTCCTGTGAGCTGTCCAGGCAGGCAGGTGCTGCTCCCTGATTGTGACCAGCCTGTGGCCTTCCCCACCATCAGGGAAGAACCTGTAGGTATGCAAAGTAAGAGATTAATCAGGCCTCGTGGTTTGGGGCATCAGCAGATTCCAGGACCTTCCCCATTAGCCAGCAGAGGCTTTGGGGTGGGAGTCTGCCATTCTCTGGAGCGTCAGGCTTTGCCACCGTCCACGACTACCAGGATACCGGGTTAGCGGCCCAAGGCTGTGCTCCCAACTGAGAAAGGCTGTTCCTGCCTGTGCCCTTCTGGGAGCCCAATGGGGAGCCTTCTGGGGCCAGAAATACCATGTTCCTAGTCAACGACTCTGTCTCCAAAGATGGGGAACAGCCAGAGACCCTGTGATCACAGAAGAGAGGGCAGAGGTGGCTGGTCCAGGATCTGGGCTGGAAGATGATGGGGGTCCTGTCCCCTTCATACGAGGAGTTTCTCAGTGGGGAGCTTCTCGCTGTGGGGTGCTACCTTTGTGAGCCATGTCCCAGCCCCATGTCAGCTGGTGAAGGGAAGCTTATCATACAGCACAAGGGAGAAAGAGTTGTCCAGTGGTTAGAGCAGAGCAGCAGGGTCCAGGACACCTGGGTTTGACTCCTGGCTCTGCTATTGACTCACTGTGTGGCCTTTAGCACTGAACTGAACAAGACCCCCCTTCCCAGGGCACGTTGTGGGGCTTGGCTAATGTCTGTAAAGGACTCGGGATCCTCAGCGGGAAGGTGCTAGCAAGGGGCAGAGGTTGTAATCTTTTCAGGGCAAGTTAGTACAGCCCCTAGCGCAGTGGGGGTCTGGGCCAGGCTGGACTGAGGCTGCTAGATGCTGCCATGATGCAGTCAATGAGTAACACCAACGCCTTGTCTCCTCTTCTAGGGGAATGAAATTGACGTGATTGGAATTGGGACCAACCTGGTGACGTGCCCACTGCAGCCCTCCCTGGGCTGTGTTTACAAGGTAAATTCCCCGCTGGGATGGTCCAACAGAAGCTCGTCCACAGCTCTGTTACTCTTCTGTCTCGCCGTGGCCTTCCTGGAGTTCAGTGCAAACTTAACATTTGCACCAACTGCAGTTTCTTGACAAAACTAGCAACAATGATCTACTAGCTGTTAAACCCAGACAAGCATTGCAGCCTTATTGTGCGATCGATGGGGAGGGTGTTGATGTTCTCTCAAATAGCTTGACTCCTCTTCCATTTTTGCTAATAGGTAACGGAAAGAGGTCCCGGGGCATAGAGGTTAGAAATGGGAACTGGGCGTCAGAGCCGGGCTCTAGTCCTGGTTTTGCCATTGGTTCGCTGTGTGGAAAGTGGGATCATATCAGCTGCTGTAGAAGGTTTTGAGATGTTGGGATGAAAAGCTCTGTGTGAGTGCAGAGTGATGCGATTCGCTGGAATTATTTTGGCGGATATCCTGTTGACACGACTGAAGAGACACGGCTAGGTTAAAAATCATGGGCCTGATCCTCCTCTCATTTACATGGGTAGGAATCTGGAGTAAGGACCATTCTGCATAGGCCTGAAAGGTCCCTCCTGATCACTGAGTCCAGCCCCCTGCTATCACGGGAAACTCCTACCCCCGCCCCCCAGATAATCCTGTTCACAAATGTATCGATCTCCATCTTCAAACCAGCTAGGTTCTTGGTCCCACTACTCCGATCGGCAGCTGTTCCAAAGCCTCACTCCTCTCAGGATTAGAAACTTTCTTTTCATTTCCAGCCCTAGTTTATTCATAGCCAGTTTATGCTCAAGGCAGTGGAGTTGTGCTAGGGTAAATTGAGAAGAGAATCCGGTTTGTCGGTCTGCCTCTCTAGTGTGTGTGTATGTGCGCGCATACGCTGTCCTGTTCCATCGTTAACACTAGATTAAAGCTGAAACCATTTATAAATTCTCATTTACATTTTGCTTTGATTCTGTATTTCACTGGACTTTGGCAGTGTAACTGGATTAGTCAGTTTCACTATTGGAGCATCCCGCATAAGCCCTGAAGGCTGCAATGCCCCATGGCAGATACTGCTGCAGGGGGAAGGCTTAAATCCAAAAAAAAAAACTCTTTCCATTTTAAAACAATCATTTCGCAAGAACGTTGGTTCTTAGTAGAATTTGTAAAATCGCAGTTTTAGCAAACCGTGAATTTTGGGGCTGGACTCTGTGTCTGATCCATTTGTATGTTTATGTAAATCACCTTCCCAGAAATGAAGGGGAGAGCTGATTCCTTAAGCAACAAAAGGCTTGCTGCATTGGGCTGAGGCCGGACGGAACTCATGACACAGGCCTTCGGCTAGAATGGAGGGCTGACTCCAGGGAGCATAGGGATTCTAGCCACAGGTGCAGCTCCTTGCTGGAGTCTCAGGACGATCCCTGGGCACTGGTTTGAACTCCTGCTTGCCGTAGATGTGAGATCTATGTGGATTGCACTGATTTTCATCTTTGCTCCTTCCTCCTGTAGCTGGTGAAGGTGAACGGCTGCCCCAAGCTGAAGCTGACAGAAGACGATGAGAAGACGACCATCCCGGGGAGCAAGGTGGTGTACAGGCTCTATGATGCCGCTGGTGAGACACTGACCCGGCGCTCACCCTGCCAGATGAGAGCAATATCGTGGGAATACAGACTTGGCTGTATAAAGACTGGTCCCCCAAAGACCTGAGACAGTGTGTCTTGAGCATCCACAGCTCACAGGCCCAAATCCTGGCTCTGGATTTAGGGGGCAGGGTTGGAGCTGGGACAGGTGGCCATCGCTTTGGGTCCCTGGTTTGTCTGGCTCAGGGACGGCCGTTACCACATGGAACCGAATTGACAACTAATGAATGGGTTTCTTTAAAACTCCCCATCAACCGTATTAGCCCCCTTGCTGGTAGTCCCAGGTTCGACTGGCCCTCCCCACTGGCTGTGGGTCCTTCCTGCTCAGGGCTGAGAGTACGGTGCTGCAGGGAAGTCTGCCTTACTATCCAGGCTGGGCCCACTCTGTGGACTAAGAACATCAGCCTCCAGGGACATTGATCAGAGTGGAACAGGTCCCGAGCTCAGCGTTTCCCTGTCACAGCCCAGATCTCACCTAAACGCTTGTGGGTTTCCCTCTGGCCTCGTGGCCGGGGCTCCTGTTCCCTGGGGGACTCTGCTGACCTGGGATTTCTCCCAGCACTAGCAAGGCTCCACCTCTGCAGGCCAGGGCCAAGTCCTCTGGCTACTCAGCAGCCCCTCCTCTCTCCCTGCCCCCTGGGCTGAGCATCCTCTGTCCTTGCTGTTTGCTCCGCTTCTAAAAGCACCCCGTGTTCCCGGAGCACGTGGCTGAGGGCAGCTGTAGGGGTCAGGCTCCCTGGGGTTGCGTTCTGCCTCCCACAGCTGGGACCGTTGACCTTTGTGGCAGTGTGGCTCCTTTCCCCTATCAGAATGAGGAGATCCTGCTTAGACCCTCTCTCCTCCACGGCCCAGCCGTGCACCCCTTCCCCCGCCAGGGAGACGGCCTCACGTTCAGACTCTGAGCACCGGTCTTGATCTGGATCCAAACTGGCACAGCTCCCCGACATGGGCTAGCAATGCTCTGAACCCCAGCGCACGCACACCCCTACCCCGGGCGGCTAACGTCTGCCTCCGCTTCCTGGCAGGTCTTGCCTTTATGGATCTCATGGCATTGGAGGAGGAGCCCCCAGCCAGGGCGGGGCAGGAGGTGGCTGTCCGCCTGCTGGGGAGGAGTGAAGAGGCCAGGAGGGTGACGCCCACGGCCGTGGAGACCCTGCACCGCACTTACTTTAAAGAGGGGCAGGTCAGAAAAGACGTGCTCCCCTCCCTGCTTGCAAGCCGCCGTCCTGCTGCAGCTTTGACCATTTTTGCAGGCTTTTCTCGCGGCCTAGCTGATTTCTTGGCTCCCCTGCCACCGTGTCTCCGCCCGCTGTGATGCCATGGACTCTCTGGTGCTAAGCAGCTGCTGCTCAGGCCAGTACTCAAATGAGAAACCTCTAGGGAAGTATTAGAGGAGTGCGGGGCCGGTGGCGCTGTTCCCTTCAAATCAGGACTGCCCAGCAAGATATTAGGGGATGCTGTATCATCTAAACCAAGGTACTGTCCTCTTGGCACAAGTTTCAGGAGCCAAAGGGTTAAACCTGGGTGTTCACATTCCCTTCACCTAGACCCTCACCTCTCCATTTTCAACTGATCGCTTCCTGTCCTATGCTGTTGGGTAATGTTGCTTTGCGCAGTCAGACAGCTGCCACCTTCCACCCCAGAAGTGGCTGCTTTTGGATGGAAAGCTGTCTATAGAGTTCCTACAGAGAGTAAACATCTGAGTAGGCCTTTAGGAGTCATCTGGCTGAAAGGGCTAGTGCACTCTCCTCCTGGCTCTTGAGCTGCGTCTCTGGCAGTACCCAGCGGGAGGTGGTTCTGCCCATCAGGAATCGGGTGCCCAGGGGGACTGCGAATATGTTTGAATCTTGCATATCTTCATTTTCTGGCTGTGGAGAGCCTTGCAGGCAACCAGAGCAGGACAGCCCCTGTTCGGAGCTGTGGGGAGGGCATTGTTCACAGTAGAGCCCATTCCCCGGTTTGGAAGGCAGCGTGTGTGGGGGAAGGCAGGTGACCTCCTCTCCTTTGTGGGAGGATAGCAGCCAGTCAAAAGTGGCTCAGTGGGACGCCCCAACTAGGACTTTCTCATTAGCAGAGCAGCTTGTGGGGTTTGTTCATGACTCACTTTCAGCAGCATCCATGTTGTTGGTAGGTTTAGTCCTGGGTTCTCTCTTCTGCTCTGCCGCTGGCTTGCTGGGTGACCTTGGCCAAGTCACTTCCCTTCTCTGTGCCTCAGTTTCCCCCTCTACGTGGGGATAATACTTTCTGGGGGGGAGGGGCTTTGAGAATGAATGTGTGTGAGGCGCTTTACACTTACCACTTCTTATCCTGCCATCGCACTGTCGTAACGTTGAACCTTAGATGCGGGGAGAAGCAAACCCCAGCTCTGAACTCCCCCAGACTCAGCGTCATCTTGGATCCTGACCCTGGTTCTGCTCAGGCCCAGCTCTTGCTTTTAATACGAACTTTTGTCCTTCTCTCCTCCTCCCCACTTCCAAGCAGGTTTGCCAGGCTCTTCCCAGCCTGCTGGAAATCAAGAGCCACGCGCAAGCTTCTTTGAGCATGCTCAGCCCTGCACACAAGAGACTCCGGAACCCAGAGCCTTACCAGGTACGCGAGCCAACATTGCACAGATCAGGTGTTTTGGTCTGAGCTCTTCTGCCTCGACCCAGGATCATGCCTTTTGGGGGCAGGCCTGATCAGTATTTGGATGGGAGACTTCCAAGGAGCACCCCAGGGCTCCAGGTGGTGCTCTTCCTTCTGACCCTGATGTCTGTGCAGTGCTTGGGAGGGCTACACTTCAGGAAGCAAGGTGTGTGGCTGAGTAGATGTTCTTCCCCCATCAGTGCTCTCTGTAATGTCCTCTTGCAGCACTAGGGGGCGTTGTGCTTCAGGAGGGAGTAGGGTGCTGTCCCCTCTCACTGCAACACTAGGGCGGTGTCCCTCTGCAGTGGCATCTTTCAGAGGGGATGTAAAACTCGGGTCCTGACAACCCGTGATCATTAAAGACCCCCTGGCACTTTTTGCAGGAGTTAATCCTGGCCGCATTCTCCATTCTGTCTCCCTAAACAGCCTTTGCAGTTTTAGCTCATGCAGGATTTCTTCTGCACTTCATGCTGCACAGCACTGCTATGTGCTGTTAAATGGCGTTCCTGTTCCACTGCAGAGATGGCTGCATTTCGCTGGTGGATGAAGTGTTGCCTGGCTAGAGTGTGTTCATTGCTTTGTGATGAGAGGCAGCCATTCCAATCATATACCCAACCTCTTCCTTCTTCTCCTCCTCTTCTCTGCCCATCATCTGGGGTCTCTGACAAGTCAGGAGCCTTCATTTGCAATCACACAAGGCTCCGTCCCTCACAGCCTGTGGTGGGACAACAAGAGAACAAGAGCCACATCTTATATCAAACATGCTGACCGGTTTCCTCCCGCCTCCCCTCTGTTCACAGGTGGCTGTGAGTGAGAAGCTGCACCTTCTCAGTGACCTGCGTCGATCCAGCCAGTGAGCCTGCATCCTCCAATCCAGCAGCAAACTGCACCTGTGAAAATCCCCGGAGCCCGGTGCTGCAAGCCTGAATTAACCTGCACGAGGGCCTAGCTACTCTTAGAGCCCTCAGCGTTTCTATTTAGTTATCTAATCCTCTTTGAATGATGGTGTTGCTGTGCAGGGTAGTAGCTCCAGGGCAGTCCAGCTCCATCAGGTAGGGAAAACTTCTCCCCAGAGAGAGCCTGCGCAGACAGGAAGGAGATTTTTCTGATCCGGTTTGAAATGCAAGGGGAGGCGTTGATGGGGGCAGAGATCCAGCAAGGCTGTGCCTCATTTTACTCTCCTAACAGTGCTGGGATCTGCAGCTGTCCTCTGGTGCGGTTCTTCCGTGGTCTCTACCACGTGTTCTGGGAAGTTGGATCTCCTTATGTTGGCCCTCTCCGAGTTTTTCATGAAAACGGCACATTCCTCAATAGGCCCAATTGCCACGTGTCTTCGGAGTTGCACTTTCTGACTTTAATGCCTCAAGTAAGGCGGAGACCATCTCAGCTATGGGACAATGAGCTGGATCCTGTTCTGGGTTCATGCATCATGAACTGAGTTCTTCACGAAACAGCAGATTCATCCTAAGCAGAAGCAAGCTCTCATTGCAGACCTATTGATTAGGACATTCTTTGCTTAAGCTCTTGGGCTATTAATTCTCTTTAGCTTATAGCTGATTTGCAGGATCACAGTAATTGCATTGGACAAGGACTCGTTCTGAATCCTGTCTAATGGTAGCCAGTACCAGCTGCTTCAAAGGAAGGTACAAGAAACCCCGTGGGCTGCATCTAAACAGGGGAAATGTATCTAATCCTGAAATGTGCTGTGACTGGGGGCTCCCACACAATGCTCCTTGGAGGAGCAGCCGTTTAATCTTCAGTTGTAAGGTTAAGAATACAAACCGACCTCCTAACGATGGATCTTTGAGTATGAACCAAACCTATTACTTCTCACAATCCCACTTTGGCTGCGGATCCCAAGGAAGGTCTTTGTAGGGTCTTCAGAAACATAAGTCCAGGGTAAACAGCATAGAGGCAAATGATCTGCTTGTGGATCTTTCATGAAATGCAGCAAAAGTTTTCATGAAATCTCTCTCTGAACTTATGATGGAAATGCCTCCCCTGCAGCGACTGACAAGCCATACATGTCTGGATTGCAAAGGCCCCCACTGGGTGCTCGGTGGTGCTCAAAACAAGGAGCGATGTAGCCCCTGCTCTGAAGAATGTACCCAAAGCGTTGCATTAGGGTGTGAAAGCTTGAATGTGAAACCAGAAAGAGACAGAAATGAATGGGTTAACTTGTTTTCACTGTCCAGGTTGAGAGAAGTACAAAAAGGTAAAAGAATTGTTAATAGAGGGTAACTGACCATTAGAGATGGGGTGGATTCTCCATTACTGGGAGCCTTTAAATAAAGGCTGAATGGCTTTCTAGAAGAACAGCTCTAGCTCAAACGAAAGCTATGGGCTGGCTTCAGGAATCCCTGCGTCAGAGTCTAAGTCCTGTGCTATGCAAGAGGTTGGACTATGTGATCGAAATGGCCTCTTCTGGCTTTGAAATCTGAGAGTCTTTGAACGTTTCTTTAAATGTTAATTCTCTCCAGTGCGTTGAATAGCTCAGAAGTTGGTTTGTTCTCGGAATCGTATTTGTAACCTGACTCTTGTATTGAAAACTTATTCCCAACTTTCTGGGGCAGTTTCTGTTCAACAGTGGAGATCAAAGTTAGCATCTTTGTCAGTTCCCAGGCCGTTCTCACACAGTCTGGATGAAGAGTTTCCTCTTTAGAAAAGAAAACACTGCTTGCCTTAAACCAAATCAATGTTAAAAGTAAAAGATCTGCCCCCTGCCCTAGCGGAACAGAGGCTGGTTCTCTCCAGTCACACACGGGGGAGAAGTCGGAACCTGCTGGTTTTAGAGTCTTTCCCCACCTTTAGTCTAATGAAGAGAGCAATGAGTGCAGCAGGGGGCTGGCTGGAGGACGTGCCTCAGACTCAAAGCAGAACCCTTACTGGAGCAGGGTTCTGCCCTCCAGATACTGTGTGGCACGGAAAGAATTCACCCAAATGCCTGGTTGTGCATTTAAGGAGGTAGGAAATCCACATCTAGCTGACTTGCTGGTCAGAGGCAGGTCCCAGCAGGAGACCACAACTAACCTGGCCTACGTTCTCTCCCTCTTCTCCTAAGCAGGGGTACAGCTACACTACCCGCCAGATTGGCGAGTAGCATTCGATACATCTGGGATCAATTTATCACATCTCATCTAGAAGTGATAAATCAATCCCTGAACGCACTCCCTGTCGACTCCAGAACTCCAGCTTGGCAAGAGGATAAGTGGAGTCAGCGGAGGAGCGGCCACGGTTGACTCACTGCTGTGGGGACGGTCAGGTAAGTCGACTTAAGGTACTGTGACTTCAGCTACACTATTGGTGTAGCTGAAGTTGCGTATCTTAGGTCGACCCCCCCACCCCAATGTAGGATGAGGCCCTGAAACACAAACCCTGCAATCAGAGGCCCAGTATGAGGCCTAAGGCCTGAGCTAAAGTAATAGTCAAGACTTTGCTAACATAAAGCAGAGTTAAGCTGTGGTTGGCAAGGAAAGGGCTGATGTTGCAAAAGTACACAGATCTAAGAGGTACCAGAACACTGGTACATTCCATACAGGTAACAAGGAACAAGCTGACCCATCCTAAAGACAGGGGCAAAAGGGTAACGTGAGAGAGAGAGTTGCTTTGCTCGAACCAACATGTACAAGGTGAGAGATGGTACCTTACTACGTAGAGGGGATGCACCTCACTACGTCAGGAGTGATGTGTAACTTGTTTGTACCTGTGTATAAGATTAACAGCCCTGGGGCAGTGTCTTTGTCCAGCCTAGGGGGCAGTGGCGATCCTGCTGCTGACTGAGCTGAGTCCATTGTCAGGGGGCACAAATTCGTAGTATGTTCTGTAGAGTCTACCGGAAACTATCACTGTGCTTCGTTTGGCAATAAACCTGGCCCGGGTGCCTTCGTACCTTACTAGTGTCTGTGGTCATTGGGGGTTCTCCTGGGTCTGCTGGGTCAGCGATCTGTGCAGAGCTGGGGCAGCACACAGAGGGAACACGCACGCAGCCGACTGATCTTATCATCGAACAAGAGCAGAGCACCACACCGGTAGCTACTGACAACACCCAGTGTGGCCCAGGCCCAGGACTCCTCATGAGCTATGATCCACTCCCACTCGGCAGGTGCATACATCCCAGAGGCCAGATTCTAGCCTCTCCAATTGATGGCAAACCACTGAAAATTAAACCCAACAACAGTGTATGTGTCTGGGATTTAGGCTGCATGCTGATGTGTATGTACGTGACACCGCTTGCCAGACTTCACACATGGCTCTTACTGTGTGTTTCCCATGCACATGTCACACAAACAAGAGTGTCAAAGGCCCTGTGGAAGCTCATGTAGTGGCTAGACCTGAGGTGGACAAACTACAGCCTGCAGGCCACATCCGGCCCCTGGGACAGTCCTGCCCAGCCCCTGAGTTCCTAGCCAGGGAGGCAAGCCCCCAGCCCCTCCCTTGCTATCCCCCCTCCCCTGCAGCCTTAGCTTGTTGCATGGGCAATTCGGCAGCATGGTTGCTGTAGCCGGGCAGTGTGTCTGCTAGTCCTGCCACTCTGGGCGGCAAGGTACAGATGTGGAAAGCGGGTGGGGTAGGGGAGGATGGATAAGGGGCAGAGGGTTCTGGTAGGCAGTCAGGGGACAGGGAGGTGGTTAGATGGGATGGAGGTTCTGGGGGAGGGCAGTCAGGGAACAGGGGGTTGAATGGGGGGGGCTGGTGGGGTGTGGAGGTGTGACTAGGTGTCAGGGCAGTTGGGATGGGGAGCAGGGGGGAGTTGGATGGGGCAGAGGTTCTGGGGGTGGTGGTTGGGACGGGGTGTAGATAAATCTCTGCATTAAGATCTTCACATAACTTTCATAGGACTTTGTATTATGCCTCTTCTTATAACAGTTGTGACAAAGCTTTGTTCTTATCGTCGTGGATCCTGCGTTTCCTGGCGGATTTTTACTAGCCTCAGCAGCTCACTGTGACCCTCCACGTAGCCCTTCTCTCTCTGGAGACAAGGTCACAGCCTATTGAGCCATTTTCATCACAAGCCAGTGAGGAGAAGCTATCCTTCCTGGCACAGTCTCTGTTGTCTCCCAATCTCAGAGACTAATTAGGGGAGGCAGAAAGTGGGGAGCCCAGGCCCACCCTCTACTCTGGGCTCCAGCCCAGGGACCCTAATAGTATCAGCTAAGATGGCTGACCTTTTATCCACAAAACACAATACAATTCCCTGGGCTACTTCCCCACAGCAGTCCCTGCTTCTTCAAACTCCACTTCACCCTTACCTCAGGGCCTCCTTCCTTCTGTATGATATGTTGTCCTACACTCAGTCTCACCAACAGCATAACTTCCTTCCACAGCTCCTGACACCCACAACCCACCTGACTAACTGGGAGGTTTTTATCTGGTTTCAGCCAGTCCCTGATTGGCTTCAGGTGTCCCAATTAGGCTAGCTGTTTCTACTCCTTTCTAGAAGGTTCTTAATTGGCCCCAGGTGTCTTGATTGGCCTGGAGTAGCCTTTGTTTGACTATCCAGGGAACAGGGACCTGCACATCCTGAGACTAATATACCTGCCTTCCAGCACTCTCCTATATCCTTCTGGTCTGACTCCATCACACCGTGTATTCAGCCTATCCATACATAACCATATACAATCTCATGCAACTTTGTATCAAGCCCTTTGATATGGGAACTTTGTATTAAGCCTTGGAATAATGTAGAACTAAACCAGTGTTGTATGTAAAGTAAATAAGGTTTTTAAAATGTTTAAGAAGCTTCATTTAAAATTAAATTAAAATGCAGAGCCCCCCCCGGACTGGTGGCCAGGACCCGGGCAGTGTGAGTGCCACTGAAAATCAGCTCGCGTGCTGCAGGTTGCCTACCCCTGTTGTAACCAAGTGCCCTGTTGAATGAATGAAAGGTGTGAATGAGTAAGGTGTGGAAGGCAGGCACCTCCACACAGCTGCAACAGTTGGAGAGGGGAGGGGAGAACAATAAAACTTGTCAAGTGGGCTCACTAAAGATCAGACATATTGAAGGCCTTGGGGTTAAAAGCAATCACCTTCTTTTGGGAACACATTCTTGCAGGATTGGGACAAGCCCCAGAGAGAAGCAGCACAAAAGCCCAACGAACATAGACCACAGATTTTGAATCGGGTATAGATTTGCATGAGAGGGAAGTTGCTATGAATGTGAGGGGTCTTGCAGAGGACCCCGGGTTTTGGCAACATCTGAGCATTGATCGGGAGCAGCAGAAGCCTGGCTCCACCCCTCCCGCATCTAACTCACCTGGCCAGTGAAGTTCAGGGGAGCAACTAGCTGGTAACAACAAGAAGACAGAGTGTTGTTTTGTGAGTGCATGAGTGTAATATATATCATATGCATATAACACAGTGTTGATTGAGACATGTATTACCAATAAATGTGGCGCTTTGCCTTATTCCCCCTGAAAGATCCTGTGCGGTACTTTAAGTACAACAGGGGCGGTTAAATAGGGGGTGGGATCCCGGGAGGCCTGTCAGGGGGCTGAGGTGTGGATAGGAATCGGGGCAGGGGGGGAGTTAGGGGACAAGGAATGGGGGGTGTTGAGTGTGTGTGGGGGGTTCTGAGGGTGGTCAGAGAACAAGGAGCAGGGGGGGTTGCATGGTCTGGAGTTCTGAGGGGGCCAGTCAGGGGATAGGAAGTGGGAGGCGTTGGATTGGGGGGGGGGGGGCTATGCTGTTTGGAAAGGCACAGCCTTCCCTACCCGGACCTCCATACAGTTTCGCACCCCGATGTGGCCCTCATGCGAAAAAGTTTGCCCACCCCTGGGCTAGACCCAATGAATGTACAAGAAGGGAGGCCATTATCTTATTCCTCCCCCCTCCCGCCGTGCTGACTCTTGTCACCAACCCCGCAGAGACTGGTTGGGATGCCCATCTTAGCCATTCTGGAACTAGCATTTTCACTCTCAAGGGACATCTTGAAGCAATATCGGCATGTCACGCACTCCGGCAGTCGAGTTCTATCGTCTCACCTCTGATGGGATCGAAATTCCTCAAGAATCTATTCCATATGAATCCGCTGCTTAGCGACCCAGCTCCCAGGGGTCTTCAGCCCTGTCCTAAAGCTCACTGCACCTCCTTCTGAACCCTTGTCAGTGCTCCATGCACCAAGCCTGGCCATCAAGCCTGGCTTGCTGGTTCTCTACCTCTGCACAGAGAGTTCATGAACTCCAAGATCTCACGGCAAGGCTACTTTATTCATCCTCCCTAGGCGGCGGTCAGACCTCACTCCCCATTTGGCTCCCAGGTGGGCTCAGAATTCCACCCCGACTGCCAGTCTTGAAGCCACATTCAAGGCTAGGAGAAAAGAAGCTGTGTACTTTGAAAGAGCAAACTCTGGCCCCCGCTTCCTTAATTACATCACACGCTTCTTCAGGCGGTGTCCCTGCTGCTCTGTGGCCATTTGTGGCCAAGTCATCTCCTCACAGAGCCTCTCTAAATCCATCTCACTGGACATTTCTCTTGCTGGCAGATAGCTGCCGAGCCCCTCCCCCTCTGAATGACAAGGTGCGCTCCACCAGCAGCAGCTTTTGCCTGCATGGGCAAGTCTCTACTAGCTGCAGCGTGGAGCACACCACTACCGTGTGTTCAATGATATGCTGTGGA
This sequence comes from Dermatemys mawii, assembly GCA_007922305.1. Lineage (NCBI taxonomy): Eukaryota > Metazoa > Chordata > Testudines > Dermatemydidae > Dermatemys > Dermatemys mawii. Next base: position 682,316 of record ML677507.1, read on the forward strand.
CGTGGTGGCCAGGTCGGGAGAGCAGCATGGTGCGGGAGAGCAATACCTCGATCCCTGTTTGACTGACAGCTGGAACATCTCCCTCCCACCTGCCAGAGAGGATGCTACTTTCCACTTGCCTAAATCAGAATCCACACTCACACACACTGCAACAGGGCCCTGCTACTCGCCCCACAGCATCTGTGGTTCTCTGGGATGTCGTAGTCCCTATGGATCCCCCAACCCGGCCTCCCTTTGGAGAGCTTCGCAACATGGGATTTGAAGTGTGAGGGAACTGACGGAGCACAGGTGCCAACTTCATGGGGGCTCCAGGACTGGAACCCCCATGGGGAAAAATTAGTGGGTGCTCTGCACCCACCAGCAGCTCCCTGCCCTGCCTTACCTCCTCCCTGAGCACATCATGTCCCCACTTCTCCCCCTAGCTCCCAGCACGTGCCGCTCTGCTTTACGGCAGCACACACTGGGAGGGAAGAGGGGGAACACAGCACCCTTGGGGAAGCAGAAGGACCCGGGTGGGGATTTGGGGAAGGGGTTGGAATGGGGACAGGACAGGGGTGGAGTTGGGATGGGTGGGGGGGATGAGCACCCCCTGGCACCAGGAAAAGTTGACAACTATATCAGGGAGTCTGTCCACTCTTCCCTTTATGCCCCTTTTTTGGGAGCATGAGAAGGTGCAGGAGCTGTGTGGGGCCTGGATGGACACCACTATCACACACGGTGGTGTATTAGCCACTGGGGGTCTGTTAGGGGGCCACTCACCCCCTAACAGACCCCCATTAGCTATCCAACCTTGCCCCTGTTCCCTGACCACCCCGCACCCAGAACCTCCACCCCATCCAAAAGCCCCCTGTCCCCTGACTGCCCCCAGGACTCCCTGCTCCTTAAGCAACCCCCGCTCCCGCCTCCCTTATCACGCTGTGGCCCAGCGAGAACGAGACAGGCTGCACCACTGTCCTGGAGGAGCGGCAGCCCTGGGCAGCTCTGAACCCCCAACACCATCATATTCCCTCACCCCCAGATTGGGAGGGGTCTCTGCACAGAGAGATGAGAACTGAGCTGGGACAAGGGCACTTCATTTCCAGAAGTTGAACATGAAACAGTGACTCAAGCGGACAGAACTCACTGAACAGCACAGTTTGGACTGAGTAGAAAAGGTTGATATTTAATTTTCAAATTCAAGACAAATATAAACAAACATCCTATCAAAATAAAAAGAAAAAAAAGGAAGCAGAGAAACAGCTTCCCCCATTTTGGGCCCCCGGACATTCACACAAAGACCAATGGCCGCTCTGGCTGGACTCAGTGGAATTGATGGAAGAGTCCCAGGGTCACTGGAGCTGGGGGCTGGTTTCACGAATCTCTGGGGCCGGTCCCCTCGCTCTCTCCTCCGCTCTCCATCTCGCTGCTCCCCGGCTCCTTCTCCTCCGGGGCCACGTTTCCTTCTCCCGCCTTCACCCCCGGGCACACGCTGCTGGGAACGGTTCTCCCTTCTGCAGCGGGCAGGGCCAGAGGCGGCGCACGGCCTGCGCGTCCACGGCCTCCGGCAGGAGAGTTTCTCTGCGGATCTCTCTGTATTCGCGGGACCAGACTCCAGCCTCCGACTCCTGGCCCGGCTGGTGGGGGACGTGCAGACGCACGTGGAGGAGATGGAGCGGGTGAGACTCCCCCTGCTCCCGGCGTATCCCCTGCTCCGCGGGGAAGGCGAGGGGTGCGGGGCGCCCGGGCGGAGCAGCCGGTCCGTGGCGGAGGGGGCTGGGGAGAAGCCCGGGTCCCAGGCGCAGGGGAAGGAGCCGTACCGGGTCTCCATGGACGTGAGCGGCTTCTCCCCGGCTGAGCTGACGGTGAGGCTGGACGGGAGGAAGCTGACGGTGACGGGGAAGCACGAGAAGAAATCGGAGTCGGAGGCTGGAGTCTGGTCCCGCGAATACAGAGAGATCCGCAGAGAAACTCTCCTGCCGGAGGCCGTGGACGCGCAGGCCGTGCTCTGCGCCCTGTCCCGGGACGGGCAGCTCCGCGTCGAGGCGCCGCCTCTGGCCCTGCCCGCTGCAGAAGGGAGAACCGTTCCCAGCAGCGTGTGCCCGGGGGTGAAGGCGGGAGAAGGAAACGTGGCCCCGGAGGGGAAGGAGCCGGGGAGCAGCGAGATGGAGAGCGGAGGAGAGAGCGAGGGGACCGGCCCCAGAGATTCGTGAAACCAGCCCCCAGCTCCAGTGACCCTGGGACTCTTTCATTGACTTTACTCCGTCCAGCTAGTGACGTGAACACTTCTGGGCTTTGTCCCTATTCTGTTTGCTAACACCTTTATATATCTAAGAAAGGTCTCACATACTGCTTGCAGATGTAGTAACAGTTGGTGCTTAGAATTTTTTACCTGGATGTTGTGATAACTGTGTTTTTTTAATTTACTGTCAATACAAATGGTGGTGCCTGTATTCTGTTTGTGTGATCTCATCCTACTTTTGTACAGGGTTTATTTTCTCCCCCATGGTGTAGAATTCATTTTCAATATTGTATCCTTCTCCATGCGGTTTGGAAGTTAGGACCTGCTCAGGAGTTAAGAGCATTGGGTTGGCTAAAGGAGCAAGTGTAGTGAGAGCCAGACCCCTCCCTTCTCCAAGAGCCTGCCAGGGAACAGAATATTTGCTTGGGGGGTGGACTGGGAAACAAACTCCTCTATTTATATGCCACCAGCACTCCCAGCTATCTTCATGACACCACCGACTTCCTGAGAAAACTACAATGCATTGGTGACCTTCCAGAAAACACCATCCTAGCCACCATGGATGTAGAGGCTCTCTACACAAACATCCCACACAGAGATGGAATACAAGCTGTCAGGAATAGTATCCCTGATGATGCCACAGCACAAGTGGTTGCTGAGCTCTGTGACTTTATCCTCACACACAATTATTTCAAATTTGGTGACAATATATACCTCCAGACCAGTGGCACCGCTATGGGCACCCGCATGGCCCTACAGTATGCCAACATCTTTATGCTGACCTGGAACAACGCTTCCTCAACTCTCGTTCACTCACACCCCTTCTGTATCTACGCTACATTGATGACATCTTCATCATCTGGAACCATGGGAAAGAAACTCTGGAAGAATTCCACCATGATTTCAACAGCTTCCACCTCACCATCCACCTCAGCCTGGACCAGTCTACACGGGAGGTCCGCTTCCTAGACACCACGGTGCAAATTAATGACGGCCACATCAACACCACCCTATACCGAAAACCTACCGACAGCTATGCCTACCTTCATGCCACCAGCTTCCACCCCGGGCACACCACATGATCCATTGTCTACAGCCAAGCACTGAGGTACAATCGTATTTGCTCCAACCCCTCAGACAGAGACCAACACCTACAAGATCTCCACCAAGCCTTCTCAAAACTACAATACCCGCACAAGGAAATAAGGACACAGATCAACAGAGCCAGACGTGTACCCAGAAGCCTGTTGCTGCAAGACAAGCCCAAGAAAGAAAACAACAGAACACCACTGGCCATCACCTACAGTCCTCAGTTAAAACCTCTCCAACGCATCATCAGTGATCTACAACCCATCCTGGACAACAATCCCTCACTTTCACAGGCCTTGAGAGGCAGGCCAGTCCTGGCCCACAGACAACCCGCCAACCTCAAGCATATTCTCACCAGCAACAGCACACTGCGCCATAATAACTCTAACTCAGGAACCAATCCATGCAACAAACCTCGATGCCAACTCTGCCCACATATCTACACCAGCAACACCATCACAGGACCAAACCAGATCAGCCACACCATCACTGGTTCATTCACCTGCTTATCTACCAATGTAATATATGCCATTATGTGCCAGCAATGCCCCTCTGCTATGTACATCGGTCAAACTGGACAGTCCCTACGAAAAAGGATAAATGGACACAAATCAGATATCAGGAATGGCAATATACAAAAACCTGTAGGAGAACACTTCAGTCTCCCTGCACACAAAAATACAGATTTCAAAGTCACCATATTGCAGCAAAAAAACTTCAAGACCAGACTGCAAAGAGAGACTGCAGAGCTGCAATTCATTTGCAAATTTGACACAATCAATTTGGGACTGAACAGAGATTTTGAATGGCTAGCTAACTACAAGAGCAGTTTCTCTTCTCTTGCTGTTCACACCTCCAGTTCAGCTGCTAGAGGAATACCTCACCATCCCTGATTAGAGATAACAGCTGGTTCAGCCTCATTGGATTCACCCTGTTATCTTTAACCTGGTTCTTGCCTACCTATTTATACCTGCCCCTGGATACTTCCACTGCATGCATCTGACAAAGTGGGTATTAGCCCACGAAAGCTTATGCTCTAATACTTTAGTTAGTCTTTAAGGTGCCACAGGACTCTGTGTCACTTCTGCAATTCCAGACTAACACAGCTACCCCTCTGATTCTTAACTCTCTTTATAAAGCGCACACTGCCTGCTCTACTGGAGAGCCCAGGGCCTTGCACTGCGTAAGGAAATAACTGTGTGCTGGGGCTGGAGTAGAAACAACTGTAGCACGCTGGGCACTTGGATGCTGCCACAGTATAAGTCATACACATTTTCAGGGAAGGAGGGAATGGCAGTACAGCTGTAGCCAAGGGGGCCCTGCCCCGGGAGCTCTCAGCCAGGGGAGTCCTGCCCCGCTATGTGGATGGAGACACCCAGTGAAGGGGGAGAACGATGTTGCTCCAGCGCTGCAGTGAAGTAGTTTTTAAATAGTGCTTTTTAAAATTGGGAGAAAAGGGCAGAGATTGGTGGAGGAAGTTGTGCTTGTTGTTGGTGAAGCTGGCTTTGGGACAGGGCCATCTGCCAGCCGCGGGGTTGTCTGTCCCGGCTGGGAGGCCAGATTCTCCAGCTTTCCCAGCACATTGTGGGCCTGATACCAATAGCAGCAGCAGCTGGGATGAAAGCAATGGTGTCAATTTAAGAACACCCCCACCTCCAAAACCGTGCCATGTTCCTACAGGGTGTTAAACCAGACCCAGCTTTGCCCCTGTGGAGTTGTATGCTAGCTGCACCAGGATCTAGCGGGCCTGGCTGGATCCTCTCTCAGGCCTCTCTTCCCAGCCTGAGCCTCTTGGGGAAAGCAGTTTAAAAAGCAAGGGTAAGAGTTTATATGAAGCGGGGGCATGGGATGGCCCTTGACAAAGGAGATGGTTACAGATCTAGTCAGTCCAGTGCCATGGCTTGCAAGTGGAGAGGCAAAGCTGGCCTTAGAAAATCTGGCTGGCCCTTTAGAGCCCTACTGGGGAGTGGATTTGCCCAGGGACAGAACTAACCCAGCACCCCCTCTCTCCATTCCCTTTACCAGCCCTGGCCCATCCCCTCTGCTGGAAGCCTTAGAACAGCCTCCCAGCCCATGGGGGTGGCTCCCTGCTAGTGAGCAGGGCTGAAGGCCCACCAGCAAGACAGCTGGTGGAATGGAGCTGGGAGAAGGTGGGAGGAAAGAAAAGGGTTCCAGCAGGGGTCATGCTGACAATATGGGCTGACAGGGTCAGAAGCAGCAGCAGTATGAGGTCCAGGCTCAGGCTGTAATACACAAAGGGAAGCGCTAATGAATCTAAGAACAGTCCTGGCACTAACCCACACCTGGAGCCCAGCTGGTGGGATCACCCTGCAGAGGCAGAGGGAGTGCGGGGTCTAAGAAGCAAAGCCATCCCCCCCTCTGGAAAGCAGGAGCCAGAACAATAAGGGGAGGGGCCCCAGACAGGTTCTTCCTACCACCTGGAGAACTGGTGTAGGACTCCCCAGAGAGCACTCTCCCAACTGTTCTAAGCACCAGCACCTGTAGGTTTCCCAGGTGATGGGGAATCTCAGCTTTTCCTGACTGGGTCCTGTCCCACTCAGGGTCCTGCCCTGTTCAGTATCCTGTCTCCTCACCGGCCCTCTATTTTCCTTCCCTTTTCCTCACTCTTCTAAGCCCCCCCCGACCCCAATTCCTTGTCCACCATCTCCTCCTGCTTCCCAATCCCTGACCCCTCTGAACCCTCAGATGCAGCCAGTTTGCTCAGGGTTAGTCACACAGATCAGGGTGGCCATTAGTCTGGGGAGTTTGATACATAAATGACTTCTAGCTGTCATCTCCATACTGTCAGATGACAGTCAAGCCCTTTGCTTGAGAGCCTGGTTTCCTGAGTGGACGGGGGAGTGGAGAAGGAAAAGCCACCCCCACTATGACAGAGAGCTCCTGCTCTCACGCCAGCTGTGCTCTCACTAAGGGAGAATACGTCCTCCTTAGCCCCACCCTGGGAAAATGGCTCATTGAAAAACAAACACACCAGCACTTAGGCCAATGGCTCTATTTGAAGACTTATTCAGAATGAACTGGTAGAATTAATTGCATTGCCTGAAAAAAATCAGACCCAGTATTCTTGTCCCCAAATCAGTTTAAGGCAAAGTTACAGAAACCACTAAAAGAAGAGACTTACGCATCAATCACCAAAGAACAGAAACAAACCCGTAAAACATACAGAGGTTTAAACAGTACAGAAAACATCAACCGAGCAATATACCACAACGGGAGCACTGAGGGAGGCTAATGCACTTTATTCCTGTCTGACTTATCAAGCATCAGAGCCGTGACTGGGTTATTCCATGTGAAGTCAATCTGATATCCGGAGTTTGCATTTTCTTAGCATTACAACCTAGTGACACACACGTCACAAATCACGCAACATCCATAGGCGACAATGAATGGCTTCCACTTATTCTGGCACCAAAACCTCTCCACCTTTTGTTTTTAGGATACTGCATAGACTTACTGATGGACGCTCCAAATGCACGATGAACGCAGGGAAATCCGACTGGATTTGTGTATCCTGCTAACGATTGTCCTGATCAGAGAAATTCATTTCAAAAGTGCTGAAAGCTGCTTTGGTATTTTTGCAGGATTCATGGGGAGTGGGCGGTGGGGGGAAAGTGGACACTCTACAGAGCTTAGGAATGTGCCCCGGATCAGCTCTTTTAGAAAGCATGGCTTGCTTGGTCCTGTGCAGGAGCTCTGTCAGCTCAAGAAGGCACTTCTGACAATTAAAAAAAGGTGTGTCATGCTTAGAAATATAAAGAGAAACAAATCACATAAATATCCGAAGTAAAAATCATCTGACAGTCACCATTTACATTGTAAAATCCCAGAAGAGCTAACTTGCACCCTAAGAAACTACAGGATGGCTCCTTGAGACACAGAACCCTGGCCCATGAGATACCTGAGAAAAGAGGCCACAGCTGTTAAGAGACATCATATGGAGAAAACCAACTTGGGTCTGAACAGCTCATCATGGCTTTGAAAGAGACTGGAGAAAGAGGTTTCTACTGCTCTGTAGTTAACAGGGCATTAGTCACAGCAAGATCAGCAGGTCAGTTTACATTAGAGAGCAGGAGAACCCAGCAACCAACACTTTAAGGAAGTTTGAGCTTCCTGCCAGAGAGATAACTGCAGTGAGCAACAAGGATAAAAGCGAGGAGGTGGGCCAAATTTCTCCTGACTTCCTCAGACCAACGTATTGAATTAGCCGTGGTGGAGCTGGGAGTGAGTGGAGGAACTTGAGGTTCACACAAGACATGCTAAGAGGCAAGAGAAGCACAGGGCACCAGGAGAACACATACCTGATATGTTAACAGAAGCCAGCTATAAGGGAGAAGATATTTGGGTCCGGGGGCTTTCAAACCTCCTGTATTCCTGGAGCCCATGTGCCGTATATCACTAAACTAACCCTATTACTGTTATCCTAGAGACCGCAAAAGCTTCACTCCCAGGCATGGTGCAAACACAAGATCTAACATGGATTTAAATAGCAGGCAATGCTGAGAAGGGCAGAGCAGCCTCAAACCCAACAGCGATGGGAATTATAGGTGCTCAGCACCAGTCAGGATCAGCCCCTAAGGCTGAAAACTTCAAAATCCAGGGTGACGTTTTTGAGTTGAGAAGGGGCATCAGCCTCACTCTGGATTTCCTGGCTCACATCAGTCACCACCACGACCGTAACGTGTGTACGTGTGTGTGTGTGTACGTGTGTGTGTGTGGAAAGCCAGCTCTTGTTCTCAAAGCCTTTCGGAAAATCATAGCTCATTATGTGGATATTTTCCCAACAGCTGAAAGGGGCCCTCCACAAAGAAACAGAACAGTGTGTTAAAACTAGCATATTAACTCAAGAGGCTATCAGCTAACGCTCGTGTTTAATACTGCACTGGTTAATAACAGGGTGGTCAGAGATGGGCCAAATGCAACCCATTATGCTATGAACCGTGACTTCCCTCATCTGTACTGGAAAGAGGCACCCCATAGAGATGGCACAATGCCCCAGCTTGACCCACACAGACAGGTCACTCAGATCAAGATACTGTTACATGCTGCAAGTTGCAGCTGCCACGCCCCGTGTATAAGAGAGGGCAGCTGCAATCAGCTACCTGTTCTACACTCATTTGGGGTACCCCGCAGCTTCTTGACAAGCTGTCCATGTGGACTTTGGTTGGGTAAACTTTGGGCAACCTGGTCCATAGCACAGGCTCTCGTAGGGGCCGCCTACCAGCATTAGGTGAACAGAAACTTTGCTGCAGGCTCAGTGCTAAATTTGCAAAGGTTAATTTGCTGTCTTAAAATAGTTAAAAGCCAATAACTCCCCCCAGACAGACTCTCACCTTTAGTTCTGTTACAAGCAGAAAACCTGAACATGCTCATCTTTAAAAAGCATTGTTTGGTTATCGCTGTTCCACACTGACCTCAAGAAACCAGAACACTGAGCTTCAAAATGATGAGCTATAGGTAGAAAGCCACACGCTCTGAGCAATCTCACAGCCTTTGGGGGAGGACGTTCCTGGGCTGGTTTTGACACTACCTGCCCCAGTTTTGTTCTTAAAATTACATTTTTTTTTTTCAAAGTGCCGCTTGAAACAGCGACACTAAGCTTCAAGCCTCGAGCCATGTCTAGAAAAGGGGACTTCCAACAAAAAGTGCTACTGATGTTAAGCAGAGTCTCAGAGGTATTAATGTTAAACGGGGGAAGAAAAGGAACACAAGGGAGTTGTAAGTAGGGGAGTGTAAATCTGTGTCCAGGGAATGGGGATGTTCAGAACAGCCCGTTACTGAGACCTCATGATCAGAATTTAGCACAGATCTGAGCAAAATTCCCTTCTTGAGATGTTTGACTCCTGACCATCTAGGAGGCACTTTTGCATTTACATTCAGGAAGCCCATGAGCTGAGATGGCACTCAGAGGCCTAGTGCAGTTCTCATGTGCTCTGTTGAAAATCGGAGAGTCACAGCCCATGCCTTGACTCGGGCTTCTTGATTCCTGAGCTTTGGGGAAGAGTTAACGGGGAGAAGGGAAGACTGGAGGGGTTCTGGTGGGCCCAGAGCTGTAGAGAGGGTCTGGAGAAGGAAGGATGATGGAAATCAGAAGTGTGGACAGGGGAATGGGATGAAGGTGAAGTTCTTTCACTCAGGATATGTAGAAGTGTAAACAGTGGTTTAAAGTCTGGATTAGCAGAAGGTCCAAACTGTCACTTGGCTAAAGCCAGCCACTAGCTTTCCACCACCGAATGCTGCTCTTATCAATAGTCTGACGCTCGACTTCGGAAGAGGTTAGCAGAGGCAAAGCTGAAAGGTCACTTGACCTGGACTCTGGCTGAGTTTTCTCAATTAGCAGCTGCAGGCAGCTACGGTCTGGTTTGAACCAAGCCCCCATTTCCGGTGTCTCATGGCTCTGCACGGGAGTAGCAGGGTCTCTCCCAGCCCAGGCTGGTGTCATTTGTAAAGTGCCATCTTCTTGCTCTGGTACATGTACATGTAGGCGTCACAGAAGAGGCGCTTGGCCACGCCTTCCATGTCCCGGGGCTGCTCCATAGCCAGCGCTGCTACAGGCAGCTGCAAGTATTTGGCAACTTCAGGGCACAGCGTTACGATGGGAATGTTGAAGCCGTTCTCATCACCTGAAGGAGAGAGGGGAAGGGGGTGAGCCCAAATCTCAGTTCCCAGGGGACAGGTGTCTACAGCACAAAGGAACACTAGAGCAAGTGGCATTACTGGGCCCCAGTTGGCAGTGTCAGCAGAGAGGCCAAGGACTGACTGGGCCATGACCGAGCTGTCTTTGCACGCCTAGGAAGTCCCTCTAGCTGAGGTTTGAAGCACACTAGTGGGCAGTGGTGGGGGCAGCCTGCCTAGCCACTACCTGTTCTACAGTTACACAGAGGTGGTCAGTCCCAAGAGCTGTCAAGCCAGCACCATTCACCAGCGTTAAGCTCCCTGTAGAACGGTCCGTTCATCTGCAGTGCTGCGCAGGGAGTAGTTTTACATACAACTGAAGAAGTGACACCTTTCCATCAGACACACCGGCCGCCTGTTTTACATTACAGATCTGTGGAGAAATTACTCCTGACCGCTGTGTGCTGGGACTGCAGTTCCTGAATGGGGTCATCCAGGTGCAAAGGGACGGCCAACCTCCCCCTGAGCGGCGCCCCTCCTCACCGTGCCTGTCAGCCATGCTGTCGAAGAACAGCCAGTTCTCTTTCTCCGGCCCGTACTTCACAAAGGAGACATAGTGACTGGTCTCTATGCAGAGCACTGCGAAGAGCTCCATCCTCTCCCGCGGGATTCGGGGGCTGTCCATGTGGCTCCTGCCACGAAACTCCTCTGGGACATGCAGCTTTGTGGGCCTGTGTGCTTTGCGCCGGTAGTGAGAATGAGCCTGAGGACAGACAATAGGGGGCGCTGGCGGGTCAGCAGGGATACCGCAGCTTTATCTACACCTACACTAAAGGGAAAGTGGAGGTGTCTGGGGACAGGCTGGCATTCGGTCACCGATTCGTTCTGAGGTCACCTGCTTTCCACTCGGTTCCTCAGCTGGGTCTTTCCCATGTGCCAGGAGACTGTAGCATGGTGCCTGCCATAGTCTTGATTCTTACCACACCTCTGCCCCACTGACACACACAGGCCGTGGTCTCCATCTGAGCATATCCTGACAGACCAGCTACTCATCCTGGCTAGCGCTTGGATGGGGACCTCGAAGGAGAAGCGAGGCTGCAGCAGGAAGAGGAAGAGCTCTTGCCTCAGAGCCTGCTCAGGATCAGGGCCCCAGTGTGGTAAAGCACATGGGGTCCATGTGGATGAGGGGCCACGTATGTGCAAGTTCATGATCTTGCAGCAACTACCCTGAGTAGCTGATCCAGTGAGCAGTGCTGGTCTGCTCAGGAAGGAGCCTCCCACCTGACTGGCTGCAGGGAACGCAAGGGAAGCCAGAGGTTTCAGTCTGTGATCGGCCTCCTGGGCTGGGGGGGGATCAGTGAACAAGGGGAGGGGGAAACTCGATACCTGTCTGCAGCAGGACTGGCAGTACTGCTTCATCCCGGTAACTGCAAACATCTGGTCTTTGAAGCACTCTGAACACTCCTGGGTTGCGACGTCCCCACACACAAAGCACTCCCGGGGGCCTGCAGTGGGAACACCAATGTCAGCAGTGGTTGGATGACAGGGAGTCAGTATGCTCCAGTCCCCGCGCCTGCCATGAAAGTCCCGCTCCGTGAGGATGAATCACACCACAGTCCCGCTCATACAGTGCTGCTTACACTCTAGCTAGGACAGCCTCGCCACCTGGATCCAAACGAGCCTGCGTTAGCGCCCACTGGAATCACCAGTGCCCAGGACTTACTGTCGAGCAGCAGGTCGGTGATGTCCAGCTCCAGGGAGGGAATGATTTTGCTGAACATTTTATATTCCTTCCCGAACCGTGGCATTTGGATAATGAAACAGGAGGGGATCTGGGAGAAAAAAAGCAAGTCACCAAACATGGGGAGACAACGCCTTGCCCTGCCCATACAATCCCCTCTGGGACCTGCTCCCCAACCCGGCAGCTGGATGACATGTTCTCCACTCAGCTTCTCCAGTATCCATTAAGTGTCCATCCCGCCTTTCGTATCCTCTACTGCACCCCTCTGGTTCTGGTGGTGTGCTGGGGGCTCTGCTGCTTTGTGATCCTAGGCATAAACCCCCTAACCAGCCTTGCTGTGGAGATGGGCAGTAAGACGTTCTAATGATCAGCTGTGCAGCTGGGGCCGGAGTGGGGCAGGGACCGAGGGCGGATGTGAAAAACGGAGGAGGAAAAGGATAGCTGCACTCACCTCCACTAGCTTGAGATTGGAAGAGAGGAAGGAATGTTCCACTAACTGCTGCACGTTGGGCACGACCAGCTCCTCTTGCTTGTCAATGAATATCTGGTAACAGTAACACTCCTGCTCCTTCTGGCCTCCAGACCTGGGAGCAACGTTCCAGAGTCAGGGCCCTGGGGCTGCCTCTCTGCGCTATCTATGTATCCTTGGTGCCCTGGATGGCGGAGCTCTCACAGGACACAGCCTCTGCATTCTAGGACAGCCTCCAAGCCTGGCACCAAGGGGCTCCCAGCTCAAGCTTTTAAAACACTAAGCATCGGTCATCCGCAAACAAATGCTGTGGGTGACGGATACGACGAAGTATCATTCTCACTTGCACTCTGCTCCTCTGCGATGGGTGCCCCAGACACACCTTTTTCCCCTTTAATTTAAAAATGAAGGCACACTGATTTTCTTGCAAGTCAGCTGCTTTCCCATGTGACCAGAAGATTCCTATATCTGAGTTATAAGGTGGGTGTTTTGTGATCCAGCCACCTGGAAAACTGCAAAGCAAAGCTTGCTGCACTCCTAAGGCAACTTATCTGTGAAAGCTTCTTCAGGATCCTTATGCTCCCCTGAAGCAGCAATGCTGGAACAGCAGAGAAAGGATTCCTACTGAGCAGCCCCTAGCAGGAGGGTGGAGTGAAGTGAGACAGGCTTCTTGTGTCCATTGCTTTTCTGAGTAGCTCCAGGATGCAATCCACTGCACATTCCTCCACGGGGGACCCACAAAGCTGGCAACCCCAGTCTAAATTCCTGAACAATGCAGCTAGTTTGGGGAGTCCTCACACTAAGTGAATCTCTCTTTTGTAGAGTCCCCACAAAACAGGGCTTTTGGGACTAAACTCAGTGGATTCCCCATTTGGGAGCTCTAGGATCTCAGCTAGCTTGGCAGTTTGGAAACAACAGACTCTTCAGATGTATCTCTGAAACTACTCCACAGCCATCCTATTGAAGACTAGGAAGGTAAGCCCTGTGTTTCTCATGCCACTACTGACCCTATCCAGGGTTTACTCTCTGCATTTCATCACTCCCCAAAGGTGGTACCTCTGGGAATGATTTATAAGTATCATCACCCAGGCACAGTCTTTCCTGGAGTATGACCACAATGTGATGGGCAGCTACGGATTCAGGGGCACAGTGGAGAATAAATGGGCACAAAGTAGTAACACACTTTTCCATCTCCTTCATGAACTAAGGAAATTCACCGATCCTCTCCAGTCAGGCCTTATCTAACGAACCGAGTCACTTCCTTCCCTCCTCAGTCTCAAAGGTGGGCAGAACAGTCCACTGCATCGATAAGATCACAGAGAGATGACAACTTACTGCAGTTTCAGGAGTGGCTCTATTCCCAGGATGTGATGCATAATGAGATTGAGAAACTCTTCAGGGTCTGAAAGTTGAGGGAAATCACAGATCAGGCCAAGCCAACACACTTCCCAGTCCCCTCCCCTCCAGAAAAGGAAAAGCACCGTCAGATATGGGCTGGTGTTCTACACACGGAGCTGCTTCTCTCTCACTCCAGGTATGGTGCTGGTCTGATTAGGAGCTGAAAACACTTGGTTAGTTTCATAGTTCGAAAGTTCTATGGCCACTGTAAACACTGAAAGAAACTTCCATAGAGACATAGGGGAGAAGGAGAGGACAGAAGCCTCAGAAAAGGACACATTTCTCTTAACTCCTTCACTGCTGAATGATTTCTTTGCTATACTGAGGGAAAAATCACATCCATGCATTGCAAGTACATTTACTCCATTCATCTGCACTCAAACAGCCTGGGAAGAAAAATCTTGATGGATGTTTACTGCCAGCACCAAATGCATTAACAGACACCGAAACCAGGGACAGTGCTGGAAACTGGAGGAACAAAGAACAAAAGTCTGGGCTGTCTCTGGCCAAGATACAAGAAAATATCAAACCGATGAAACAAAAATACTGTTCAGTAAATGACAGGACATAAGAGCAGAAGACTGAATACAACTTCTACTTTTTAATATTTATATAGCCATGATGGTAGCATCTGGGTATTTCAATAATCCTTTGGCATTCTGCAGCCCCTTTCATCTGCATACCTTAAAGTACTTTACAAGTATTATCCCTGAGGCAAGCAAGAGACATAAGGCTGTCTACCTCTGGACGGGAACACGGTACCTGTTCAAACAGGCATGACAATTAACAACAACAAATGCAGAAGAAGAATCTGTATCCGACTGAATCTGCAGAGGAATTTAGGTGAGCAAAATGTAACGATGAGACAGGGACTCGGGCAAAGACAACGTGGTTAACACCCCTAGTCAGGCCTTCAGAGTTTAATTCCAAACTGCAAATGCAAACCAATGGGTCAGTCAGAAACCCCCTTTGGGTAAATGCGGCTTTGGTGGTGGTTCTTCTGAGCATCAGGCCAGCAGCAAAGGAGCTAGCCATTCCAGTCTTTCCATCAGAGTTGGAGAGTCCTCCTGCATGGCCAACCCTAAGCTGACATGTCTGAGGAATTCTCCAGGTAGCAGAACATTTCTTTAAAAACAAGTGTTCTGGGGGCAGACAGGAAACTAGCTTGTGGGGTTGCCTGACTGGAGAAAGGGGAAGATAAGACGGACCTCTCTGATGTAAGACGTCTGCAGAGAGCAAATTACCTTTCTCTGACGTGGCAAAGCTCGAGCACTGGCCCTTCTCCGTCAACTGCTGCCTTAGGTGCATCACGCTATCAGCGGCAACAAAGCCATTCCTGAGAATGAGGGGAAGCCAGGGATGAGCTCTTTGTGCATCGGCAAACTTGCATCTCAGGGGCAGAAAATACAGCAGATGAAGCCTGGAGCCCGCCTGCCAGAATCCAGGTCAATATGCACCCTCCCGAAAGGCAAGAAGTTAGCGCCAGAGGCCCGACCACAAGCAGTGCTGAACATACTACACTCATGTCCCATGAGCACTGCGGGAGGGAAGGTGTGGGCCAAATATCCGTGATGAAGGCCAGCGGATACACACTCCCCACCATGAGGTCCGGTCTCAATCACCAGCCTTACAGGCTGGCAGTGCAAGGGTAAGTATTTCTAGGAGCCAGCTGTTTAAGCAACATGGATTACTTGCTCCCTGGAGACTTTGCTCCCTTATCAGCATCACTCCCAGCCCTGGGAGCAAGAAATCAGAGCCACAGATTAAATCAAAGTCCTTCATGTGACAGTGCAGGGCTTATCTCTTGGCCCAACCTTTATTTATAAATTTCTTCCCCTCTCCCACAACATCTCGACTGAGCCCTCTGAACCCTAGGGATCCAGTCTTTAACGCTATCACCTTCAACCATGAGTCATGGCAGCCTCTCTTCTGGCCAAGGAGAGTAGGATGTGGCTTGTCAACACCATTCCCAAGTTCTCTGTTGACCCCACCAGAGGACCATAGGAAGCCTTCTCCTGCCAGGGACTTTGCAGCATTCCCAGGACTGAATTCTAGGGTGAGACCTAGATCTACCTCTGGAGGCCTTGAGGTCAGCAGGCTAAGGAACCAGTTGTAACGGCCTGTTCAGGCATTTCTCTGAAATGTGACATTACTATCTATACTACTGGCTCCATTCTGTACATATTGAGTCATGATGCCCCATTACACAACACACCAGCATCTAGCAAAGGAAATCCACAATCTCAGCATTCGCTGGGTTAATACGAGTGGGAAGGAAGAGCAGAAGTTGGCCAAGAGATATGAATCTCTAGGATACTCCTTGTCTCAGTAGCATCTGAACTACGGCTGTCAAGCGATTAAAAAAATTAATCATGCTGTTAAACAATAATAGAATACCATTTATTTAAATTTTCTACATTTTCAAATATATTTCAATTACAACACAGACTACAAAGTGTACAGTGCTCACTTTATTTATTTTTGATTACAAATATTTTGTAAAAAACAAAAGAAATAGTATTTTCAATTCACCCCATACAAGTACTATAGTACAATCTCTTTATTGTGAAAGTGCAACTTACAAATGTAGTTTTTGTTTTGTCACATAACTGAACTCAAAACCAAAACAATGTAAAACTTCAGAGCCTACAAGTCCACTCAGTCCTACTTCTTGTTCAGCCAATCACTAAGACAAACAAGTTTGTTTACATTAACAGGAGATAATGCTGCCTGCTTGTTTACAATGTCACTTGAAAGTGAGAACAGGTGTTCGCATGGCACTGTTGTAGCTAGTGTTGCAAGATATTTACATGTCAGATGTGCTAAAGACTTTGTGTTCGGCATTATAATTGCAATCAATATATTTGAAAATGTAGAAAAACAGCCAAAGGTATTTAATAAATTTCAGTTGGTATTCTATTGTTTAACAGTGTGATTGAAACCACGATTAATTTCTTTAGTCACGATTCATTTCTTTAATTGAGATTAATTTTTTGTTAGTTTAATTGACGGCCCTAATCTGAACTGTGACTGATCCAATTCCAGCTGGAAGGAGGTGGTAGCACCACAGAGATTATAGAAGAGTGACTTGCTGCTTTCAGTGGTCCTATGTACAGTACTCACCGTCGGAGGGGATTCACAATCTCATCCCGGAGGATCTTCTGGACGTGCCCGTCGGGTGGGAAGGAGGGCTTGAAGAGCATGGAGTCCAGCACAGAGGTGCAGGAGAAGAGGCTGGGAAGAGAGAGTGGTTGGTAACAGTAGAATCAAGTAATAATGCAGTGGTTTTTGTTTTAAATGATACACAGCATAGAGATGGACAGATTTAAGGGAAAGAGAGAGAGATTTATAGTGTCACAGATGCCAAGACCAGAAGGGACCAATGAAATCATCTCGTCTGACCTCCTCTATAGTGAGGCTCGGCAGAATTTGGTTTTTCTTTCTTTATAATTTTGACAAATAAAAATATAAAAATAAACATTGATACTTAGAATTATATCAACTTGAATTTTTAGTTGGAGGAAATAATGGGGGGTTCAGACAATTATTTAGTGACAGTAGACGTTGAGATTCAAGAAGTTAAAGCTAAAGTGAAAGTTATAATCATTAAAACACAAATCATCAACATCACATGGCAAAACAGACAGGGTATGTATCCTTAAATCAAACTCTAATAAGTTCTTAAGCGCATTTGTCTTATTTTGCCTATCACTAAATTTCAATGATCAATGTTGGGGTGTGTGATGAAATGAATGTTTATACCAACATTAACTGATAAATATCTAGTCCTTCCAAACCTATCATAACACAGGTCATTGAACTTCCCCATAATAAGTCCTAGAGCAGATTTTAAAAACAAAAACAAAAAACAAAACAGCCAATCTTGATTTTAAAATTGCCAGTGATGGAGAATCAACTACAACCCTTAGAATATTGTTCTAACAGAGTAGTTAATTACCCTCATTGTTAAAAATTTACACTTATGATTTGTCTAGTTTCAACTTCCAGCCATTGGTTTCATATCAGACCTTTCCCTGCTGGACTGAAGAGCCAATTACCAAGTATTTGTTTCTCATGCATGTACTTATAGACTGTAATCAAGTCACCCTTTACCATTCTCTTTGTTAAGCTATATAGATTGAGCTCCATCAATTTAACACTACAAGGCATATATTCTAATCCTTTAATCATTCTCATGACTCTTCTCTCTAAACCGTCTCCAATTTATCAACATCCTTCTTGAGCCATGGATACCAGAACTGGACTCAGTATTCAAGAAATGGTTGCACCAGTGCTAAATTTAGAAGTAAAATAACCTCTCTGCTCCTGCTCGAGATTCCCCTGTTTATGCATCCAAGGATCTCAGCCTGCTTGATCACAGGGTTGCACTGGGAGCTCGCGTTCGGCTGATTATTTGCCATGACCCCCGAATCTTTTTCAGAGTCACTGCTTCCCAGAGTCCTCCATCCTGAAAATATGGCCAACATTCTTTGTTTTTAGATATATACAGATTTACATTTAGCCATATTAAAATGCATATTGCTTGCTTGTGCCAAGTTTACCAAACAATGTAGTTCACTTGATTTCAGCGACTATTCCTCTTCATTATTTACCACTCCCCCAATTTTTGTCTAATCTGCAAATTTTCTCATGATGATTTTATATTTTCTTCTGGGTCATTGATAAAGTTAAATTAGTGTAAGGCCAAGAACCAATCCCTGCAGGATCCCACTAGAAACACACCCATACGATGACGATTCCCCTTTTACAAACGCATTTTGAGACCTATCAGTTAGTGGGATTTTAATCCATTGAACGTATGCCATGTTAATTTTATATTGTTAAAGGTTTTTTTAATCAAAATACCTTGCAATACCAACTCAAATGCCTTAGAGAAGTGTGTTAGATCAACATTATTATCTTTGTCAAGAATCAGAGAGGTAGCCGTGTTAGTCTGGAATAACAGAAGTGACAAAGAGTCCTGTGGTATCTTAGTCTTTAAGGTGAGCTAAAGAGTCCTGTGGCACTTTAAAGAGTTAGTCTTTAAGGTGCCACAGGACTCTGTCACTATTATTATCTTTATCAATCAAACTTGTAATCCCATAAAAAAATACCAAGTTAGTTTGACAGCATCTATTTTCTATAAACACATATTGATTGACATTAATTATGTTACTCTCCTTTAATTCTTTGTTAATTGAGTCCTGTATCAGCTGCTCCATTATTTTGCCTGGGATCAATGTCTGCCTGAGAGGCCGATAATTACCTGGGTTATCCCATGACCCTTTTAAAACACTAGCACATTAGCTTTCTTTTAGTCTTCTAGAACTTCCCCAGTGTTCCAACACTTATTGAAAATCAACATTAACAGTCCTGAAAGCCCCCCAGCCAGCTCTTTTAAAACTCTTGGATCCAAGTTCTCTGGGCCTGCTGATTTTAAAAAGTCCAATTTCAGTAGCTGCTGTTTAACATCTTCCCAAGATACTAGTGGAATGAAGAGTGTTATCATCATCATCATATGACTGCGCCATCTGTTTTTTTCAGTCAATATTTTGCTTTGTATTGAGGAACACTTCTGCCTTTTCTTGCATTAGTATTGACAATTCTACCATTTCCAGCTAGTAATGGACCAATATAATTGTTAGGATTCTTTTTGTTCCTAAATACTTAAACTCCTTAACTCTGCTGGCTATACATTTCTCCTTGTGTCCCTTTACACTGCCTTTCCCCTCAATTGTGGCTTTTTCAGTACCTAGTAAAGTGTTCTTAAAGAACTCTCAATTACCATTCACATCTTTCTGATTAAATTTTTCCTCCTGGCTGATGTGACTTGTAACTGTTTTCAGCTTTGTGAAATTTGTCCTTTTAGAGCACCAAATGTATATATTACTGGTCTGAACTTTATTCTGCTTGGACATTATAAATGCGATAAAGTCATGATCACTTTGTACCTAAGCTACTATTAATTTTCAGATGCAAGGGTTGGAAAGAGAGAATGCGTGAAAATGGGCAGTGTGAAATTAGAAAGTTTTCCATGAATTGTGGATCCTGCGACTTGACTAATTTAGGAACATTTGTAGCTAGGCAGGGTCAGATAATGAAATCTCATTCTTCAGGGCTAAAAGTGACTGCTTTTGGGGTCACCAAAGGATCCCCCACCCCTACATACAGCACTGTACCATCAGCTAGGTGCATTACTGCAGGTTTCTCTGAAGTATCAGTTTCTGGCCATTACCTGAGATGACATTCCAGACTTGAGAGGACCAGTAATATAATCTAATGTGTCAACCTATGATTTTACATGACACAAAAATGGTGTGTGCTTAGCATCTAAGAACTTTCTCCTTCAGGTTATTGGGGGTTGGGACCTGTCATCTCTAGGCTGCATCTCTATGTAAGAAGTGCATTTCCATTCTACTCTACTTTGTGCAAATGATGTGTAATCCCTGTGCTCCTGGTGAGCTGCCCGGTTGGACACTCTGTAAGGACCATCACCTCTAGATTACGGTCCTCACTTAACAGAGGGAGATGGTCAAGAGAGGCCATTCTGCATGAGGTTAAAGGAGAGTAGTGCCTTGTACCTGAAAAGAGCTGCATCCATGTAGCAGGAATTGCAGTGGCCTTGAATCCCTCTCATGCGCCCTTGTAAAACACGCACGGCTGTGCCATTCCTGAGAGGAGGAAAATTAGCCAGAACCTGAGGACTATCCATTCCACCTGCAACAGAAATAACAGAAACGGCTACTTTTAGCTTCCCTTTGCACTTGGGATACCTTTGCCCTCCTGTTCCTTTCCTGTAAGGCTAGTCCACCTACAAAGGTCACAACCCACTCTGTTTGTTCTGTACTGTATATCCCATGCATTTAGATCGTAACCTCTTTGGGATGGGGACTTGATTGCTTGGCACACTTACCCACTATAATCTGCTGCAAGAGCACAGACCCAGAAACTCAGCATGAGAGGGAACCTCTGGGCAATCTGCTGATCACTCGTTTTCAGCTGCTTGACTTTCTAGCCACGAGACATTCCCAGCCATCCATACCACCGGTACTATCCTCAGCATCATGTCCGTGAGTGTCTGACGCTAAAAGGGCCCAGAGTGGAGAGAGCTAGTTCCCTGACACCGTGCTGAGTGTAAGCTTGAGATAATGGGATCTTTGTGTAAAGCACTCCTAGAAAATGCTTCTGCACTGGACATGTCCAACAACCACCTAGAGGGATTCTCAGGGCTGATGCTGGAAGCCGAAGTTGGTAAATTAATGCCCATTCAACACATTCCTGCCAGCGTGGCTTTGGTATGGGTTAGCTGGTCTAACCATACTAGAGGAGGGAAGGAGTGCTGCTCTAGTTCGGGAAAGCAGCAAAAATGCAGACGATGTGAGCTATACTTCCCTGCCCTTTAAGTCTACTGTGCTTCCACGGATACAGAACAGCTGCAGGAGGCTCAGGGGCAGTTATTCTCTGGGGTCCACAGCTCTGTCCTGAAGAGCTACACCCTCCTCTCCATGCCAGTGTGGTCATCCTACCATTCCAGGTGGCCCATAACTATTTCATTACAGCACAAATAGCCTCCTGAAGGGCAGATCCAGCATGTGATGCAAGTGGTAAGGAGATATTAAAGCGGCAGGATCTCAAATGCTTTAGCCTGACAGCTTCCCTGTGTAGTTGGTAAATATCAGCCCCATTTGACAGAAAGGAAAAGTTAGGCAAAAGAGAACTTAAGTGACTTGCCCAAGGTCACAGCAAGTCAGTGGCAAATGTCAGAATAGAACCGAGGAGTCCCAACTCCCAGTCCCCTGGCTCTACCACTAATAACTTGAAAATGTAGAAATTGGAAGGTGAAAGGAAAAGGGACAGATGAGAAAGGAGGACAGAACGAAATTAGTCCTGGAGTCAGTTCTAATGGGGCCGGGCAGGGGAATATAAAGTGCAATAGATTTAGTTGTGCTAGGATATACATCAGGGCTACTCATTGGGAATGGAGGGGGGCACCTTGGACTCTCAGAATTATAATTTTACACAAAATGTTGGCACTCAACACAGAGACTAGCAAAGACAACCCACATATAACCCTCCTGTCCTCGCTGGAATCATCAGCTGCTAAGGGAACTCACTGAGAGTGCTGGGGTCCAGGAGGCCATGGCTCACACACTGGAAGCGCCTGTCGGGCTGGCATGACTGAAGCTTCACAAAGAGACCACGCTTTGGGGGGCAGTGGAAGTAGCGTGTGCCTAGCCATTCGCCATCTGTGACCCCCTTTTCTTCTTCCTGTGAAAAGGACAGAAATCCATCCACAAGCAGTTCCAGGCCAGGCTTTCTAGGAATGAGTTAGATTAGTGGTTTTCAACCTGTGGTCCACGGACCCCTGGCGATCCGCAGACTATGTCTAAGGGTCTGCAAAAGGTTGTCATTACCATAGAACAGTGATTTTCAACCCTGGTCCAAAGACCCCTGGGGGTCCACAGACTATGTCTAGGATTTCCAAAGGGATCTGCACCTCCATTTGAAATTTTTTAGGGGTCTGCAAATGAAAAAGGTTGAAAGCCGCTACGTTAGACTAAGCAGCGCTTGTGAGCATAGCTATGGAAAAAGAGTAACAGCGACAATTTCGCCACAAGGGGGCAGGGTCAACTGAAATACTACATGTGACCAAACACAGAGTTGCACATATCTGATGGCTGCTCTGCACTGATGTCATGTTAGCATGGGATTTCACGACCTGACAACTACATTCGACTTTGTACTTATTTTGACCCATTTTTTTCATTTGGTTTAGTTACGTTTCAGACCAGTGAATCCCTTTTGCCAGCACAGAATCCAAATCCCAACAGAAGCTGTTGTCCAAGGATCTCAAAGTGCTTTATAAATAACTAATGAAGCCTCACAACATTGCTCCAGGCAGATGAGAATGATCCCATTTTACAGATGGGGAAAAAGATAGAGAGGAGACTTGATCAAGATCATACAATGAGTCAACAGCATGGCTAGGAATAGAATTCAGCAGTCCTGGCTCCCAGGCCCATGCTCTCACCAATATACCATTCCCCCTCCACTAAGGAAAGTCTGTGTATCAGTATCTATATTATCCCATCCATGATCCCAGCAAGAGAGGCCAGCTTAATGTGCCCTGACTCTTTAATGAAGCAGTATGAAATGTTAGCACTCTAACCTAGGGCGTGCTGTGAAACAGACATGTTCATGATCCCCCCAAAACATGCCTGTTCTGACCTTAGTGTCCTTAGAGAACAGAAACATTATTTTGCTACTTACTAATTCAACTCCTGCCATTTTGTGCTCAGTTTTGGGCAGGTACCCCAACCAGCGGATGATTCCAGAGACTGGATTCCCCTTGTCTAAGGTGATCTGTACCATGGAGTTCACATCCAGAGATTGTTTTTCACTTTCCAATTCCTCTCCACTCTCGCTTCTCTCTCGCTTCATTTGTCTCTGAGATCCCGGGGCCATGTTTGGCTCAGATACTGAAAATTCACAATATATGTAATAAAGCATGGGCAAGAGCTGGGGTGGAAAGTCAATCTTTGTTCATTAGAATAAGTGGCTGCCAAATATTTTGCAGCATTGTTTTCCTAATAACAATACAACCTAGTGTTTCTGTGCTTCTCAGAAGCGGGTCTATAAGAAGAACTGAAAGGGTATATAGAGGAACAGGAAGAGGTTCAGAGAAGGGCAACAAAAATGATCAAAGGTATGGAACAGCTTCCATACGAGTAGAGACTAAAAAGATCAGGGCTGTTCAGCTTAGAAAAGAGATGTCTAAGGTGGGAGATGATAGAGGTCTCTAAAATCATGAATGGCGAGGAGAAAATGACTAGAGGAGTGTTGTTATCCTTTCCAACATCACAAAAACCAGGGGTCACCTGATGAAATTAATAGGAAGCAGGTTTAATACAAACAAGAGGAAGTACTTTTTCAGACAACGTACAATTAACCTGTGAACTCATTGCCATAGGACACTGTGAAGGTCAACAGTAAAACTGGGTTAAAAAAAAAAGTTACTTGAGTTAATGTAGGATAGGTCCATCAATGGCTATTAGCCAAGACAATGCTTGGGGCTACCCTACACCTCTGACTACTAGAACCCGGGAGGGGAAGACGGGGTGGCTCTCTCCATAATTGCCCTGTTCTGTATACTCCCCCTTAAACTCTGGTACTGGCTGCCATTTCAGACAGGGTACTACTGGCTAGATGGACAACTGGTCTGACCCAGTATGGCCGTTCTTAAAGTCAGGAAACTTGGGGACTGATTCTCAGTCAAGCTAAGGCCCTTTTATACTGCTCTGGAGAATGCCCTGCTTCCTTTCGGGAGTTTGTTCTAATGGTTAATCCCCACGCTGTTAATAGTCTGTGTCTTATTTCGAATTTGAATTTGTTTGGCTTTAACTTCCAGATATTGGTTCTTGTTCTGTCTTTCTCCAATAGACAAAGAGCCCTTTAGTACCCTGTATTTTCTCCCCAGGAAGGTATTTATACACAGTAATCAGGTCACCTCTCAGTCTTCTTTTCAATAAGCTAAATATACTAAGCTCTTTAAATCTCTCACTGTAGGGCATCTTCTCCAGCCCTCAAATCATCCTTTTAAAAACGTAACAAACCCTTCCATTGCGTTTAGGTTTGTCAGCCACGCTGCAGAGAATGAGGTGAAAGAAAAAAAACCCTAACCCAACAGCAAATCCCAATACACTGGCTTCTATGCAGGTGGGGTAGCTGTATTTGTATGCTGCTTTACCTGGGGAGAGCAGCCCTTCCTTCACAACAGAGTCCATAGGGATGTCTCTGAAAACATCTGTTGGTCCTTCTTCTTCCTGTAAATGACAATGCAACAGAGGGTGATACCAGCTAAATGAGTTGCAAGTTGTGGGGTGAGATAAGGAAAGTCTCCCACAGGAAACAATGCTTTTGTTTGGCCGAGACAAAGACCTCACTCCACACAACCCCACAACAGCACCATGTGTGCGGGAACTGATTTTGCACATTGATAAGGCTCCTACTGCAAGGGAGGCTGCAAGGATAACAAAGAGAAATGAAAACAAGCTCCTCTTACCGGGCAAACTTTAACAAACCACTGGGTTCCCTCCTTGTACACGTCCATAGCTATGCCTTGTCTGAAGATGTCATCTAGGTAGAAGCCGATCGTGTCCCCCGCTTTTACAGGAACAGCCTCGTCCACATCCAGTTTGAGCTCCTTTCTCGCTGGGATAAACTGGACTTTGTTAAGTGGCAGAAAGAGCCCATGGTTCTGCTTACACTTGAAATACTCAGAGCCGTTATAGGTGCCATCACTGTGGCCTCTGCCTTCACCGTCACCCTGAGGAACCAGCAGAGAGGCACGTTACATTCTGGGCAGGGACAAGTCAGAGAGAAGCCCCCTGACCCTTGGCACAGTGAAATGACCTCATGTCAGAAGTGAGGTACCCGCCCAATCCAATACAAACAACAGAGATGTTATAGTGGATCAGAACACAGACCCATCCCCATTTTACAATGAGGAAACTGAGTCACGGAGAGACAGAGAAGCCCCAGTCACACAGGGAAACTGGAATGGAGTCAGGAAGAGAACCCAGGAGTTTTGATCCCAGGCACACTGCTGATACCAGTGGAAACCAGTGCCTTGCTCTTAGGATAAAAAGGTTAAACATTCAGTGCAGGATGATTAGACCTAGCACTTCCAGGACAACAAGATTTGTTTTCCTGGACACGGGGTTTGATTATAAGATGTGACAGGGAGGCAATACAAGTCACTCCCCTCGGCCAGACCTCCTTCCATTGGGCTGAGACGCTAGGTCTATATACAATTACCTGGGGAAGAGGGGGGGAAGAAAGAACCTCCCTCCCCCTGAATCACCCTACCTGTAACTCCACCCCAAAGTAAGACGGACAGAGTGGGGAGAACAAAGGGCTCTTGCTGATCTTCCCAATGTAGCGGATGGTGCCAGTGAACTGTTCTTGGTTGAGATCTACCAGCACCCGCTGGCCCACTGTAGCCTTCACCGCTGCTTCAAGGCTACACCTGTCCAGGAAACAGTTCAAGCGCTCATTCAGGGTGTTGATGGCCAGAAGGAAGACAGCTTCCTCCTCATTCACAGGCTGAAGAATTTCTGGATCGATAGTGATTATGCAACTGTAATCCAGCATGGTGACCCTCAAGGGGCGAGTGGAAGTCGCGCCACAGGAGATACTGTGCAGATAATTCCTCTCTTTGAGGAAGCACATGCTCCCGGCCTGAAAGAGCTTGCTGCCATATGCAAAAACATCTGTCAAGATGTAATAAACGTTTCCATCCCCTTGTGAAGGCAGAGGGCTGCCTGGTGCAACTGCTGTAGTCATCTTCACTTCCACTCCGTCCTGGGAAGTTAGAGAATCACAACAGGACAACACAGGACACATTATTATTATTACGTTTTATGGTAGCACTCATATGTGCTAGCTGCTTGTCAAACACACAAGCAGAGACCATGCCTGCCTTGAGGAGATCACAGACTAAGGGGAGACAGGCATCAAGAAAAGGGAACAACTACCCAGATTTTCTACACAAGATTCATACAGGCAGCCTAGCAAGGGTAGGAGTCTTGCAGATGAGTTCAGGGAAGTGAAAACTCGCTCGGGAGATTTTGCAGAAGAAGGTGATTGTTTGAGAGACCAATATATAGGCAGACTAGAGTGAAAACATTGGAGGAGTCAGGACAGGGAAGGGGAGACTACGCAAAAGTAAATAAGTAGAAAGAGGAAGAGCTATACAGAACCTGGAAGGTGACCAGGTATCGGGTTTGTTTTCAAATGGGTTAAAAATCATCATTTGTAGTGTGGCAAATCTACACATTAATGCCCTGGCTGAAAACCCACAGTGCCACAAGTAATAAGGGAGGAAGGGCTAGGGGATTCCGTGCAACAGCCCTGCTCAAGACCCAAAACATCTGGCTATTAGACAAAGCTCTTCTGGTGCTGATGGAGGCCAGGACACCAGAACAGGTATTATATCCAATGAACAATCCATGCCTGGTGAGACAGTTGTACTGCCACATCCTACACAAACCTGCCAGTGTCGTTAACCTTGCCATTAAATATAGGAAGTAGAGGGACACTGTACAGGTAACCAGGGCTGGCCACCAAGGATCTCATACAAGACTGTGAGAACTATGCTCACTCTAGGCAGTAACACAGAGCCATTCACGCAAATATTCCACACAAGCAGTCCGGTATCATTACAGTCACAGCGATGCTTTGTGGGCGTATGAGGAGTCCAGAGTCTGTGACGCATGTAGTCTTCGTCAGGGACTCTGCATTTTAAAGATCTGGAGACCAACCACCTTGTTATATTAACAAGAAAAACCACGCGTCACATACAAGGTACTTACTTCCATTTCAAATTAACACGACGACGAAATCTCACCAAGTTTTATACCCTGGCTAACGGGACATCCACATGAAATCCAGCCAGCTTTAAAAAGTGAAGTAAAAGTAGTTTCTGGTGAAGCATTTGCAAATTCCCCCTACCTCATGTGGGAGTTTTACAACAATTTTTTTTTTAAAGATCTCTCTCCATGGGGAAAACAGTAAGTCTGACTGAATATTATGTGCTGCTGAATGCACAAAACAAACCTGAAAATAAAACAGCTCTTCCTTCTAATCTCTTTTGGCTATAGTAACCTTATGCATTCCTTGTATTTATACTGGTAAAAACACATTCAGGCAGGTGTGTGATTTTTAAGTTTGGCTCCTTAAATAGTGCTGTCATTGTACGGTGAAAACCCTACACGCATTTAGAAACAGCATTTAACTGCCTGGGTTGGTAACAACATACCAGATTCCTAATACTGAAATCACAGTCATGACTAATGCAGGACCTTTGCACTGGTGCAGCTCACAGAGACTTCAATAGGGCTCCAGGTGGTTACAGAGCAGAGCCCCTTGCAGGGTCAAGACCTTACTTGGCACCATTGTCGGTTGTTTGCTGTGGGCACGCCATATACTTTGGACAGTCAAACTGCACGGGATGATTTCATGTTTGTCCCGAGTCTGTATCACTCCCCAGCTCTGTCTGAAGGATTTGGATCCTGACACAGGCAGCTGGAGGTTCCCATTTAAATACAGGATTTTCCAATTCCTTGTTGATTAGGTTTGGTAAATTCGGGGGTTTTCCTTAAAACCAAACCCTGGCGGCTGGGCCTCAGCTCCCCGACCTTTCACTTCTGCAGCACTTCACAGAGCACTGCGGGGTCAGGAGAAGGGGTGGCCCTAGTGCACTGGGAATGGGGTCCAGTGGCAGTTGGGGGATTCTCTCTGGGGGTGTCCCGGGGGTGTCCCTCCAGAGGCAGGGGGGCATTCCCTGAGGGAATCACAGGATGATGACCCTGGGGGGTTGGGATCCCAGGGGGAGAGGTGCCCATGGGACGGAGGGGCAGGGAAGATGACCCTGGGGGGGTCCAGGGGGA
>ML677507.1:710713-818726 GCA_007922305.1 Dermatemys mawii
CGCTGGCGGGGGGGTCTGGGGGGGAGGGGCCCCAGAGGAGGGGGGTGGGAAGGTTACCGCGGGGGGGGGCTCTGAGGGGGCGGGGACGAGCCCGGGGCGGGGAGGGGGTCGTTTCCCGCCCGAGACGGGGACCCCCGGGCGGCGCAGGGGGCGGAGCCCGCCGCCGCCTCTCACCTCCCGCGCCCGGGCACCGGGGCCCTTCGCGGAGCGAGCCGGCGCCTCCCGCAGCCGAGGCGCTTCCGTGTCGGAGGCACCATAGAGTCCGGGGAGAGCGGGACAGAGCGGCGGTCGCTCGCCCCCCCGCAGAGCGCCCCCTGTCGAGCCTGGAGCGCAGAACGCCGGGCAGGGCCCAAGCAGCCCAATCAGGATGAGGGGGGCGGGACGTTGCGACCGCGGCTGTCCTATGAGAGGCGGGAGGGAAGGGATGGAACAGAGCACGCTGGCCCCGCCTCCTCCTGCTGGGGGACTTGCTATGTGTCATAGCCCCTCCTCAGCTGCTCCTGAGGGGGAGTCCCCACTAGCCTTCCTGGGTGGGAATGGGGTGGGGGGCTGAGTACGAGCACCCCTGCACTGCTGCCTCATGCTCCAGGGCCATGCAGTCTGGGAGCCCACACTCTGCCTCCCCCTTCCACCAGCAGCCAGGTGCTGCCAGAGTCTGTCACCCTGCGGGTGGGATTCCTACACCTGGGTGGTGGGTGTCTGTCTGCACCGGGACAGGGAGTAGGGGGCTGTGCATGGTGCTTCCCTGCCCTGGGGATCCCCAGCGGGGACACTTGTCCTGGTGGAGTGGGAGTGGGGGTCAGGGAGGAGGGCACAGGACGGCTAAGGCAGCTGAGGAATCCCGCTCTCATATTGCCTTTTCTTTTTCCTTTAGCTTGCTCTCTCTGTGCTCTGGCACTAGCTGTTTCTCCCCCTTTCCTTCCTCTCTCAGTCAGCCTCTCTCTCTGGCGTTTCTGTTCTTCATCACACTCACTCGCTCCGTCCCCCCTCCCCAGCCTGCTTGCTCAGGGTGCGTGTGTGTGTGTGCACTCAGACACTAGCCCAGCCATGCGGGGGCTCCTTTGGGTGGCCAGTCTGCTGAGGTGTAAATCCAGCATGGACACAGCAAAAGGCCCTTCAAACAGAGTCATTCCTGGTTTAGACTCATAGAATATCAGAGTTGGAAGGGACCTCAGGAGGTTCTAGTCCAACCCCCTGCTCAAAGCAGGACCAGTCCCAACTAAATCATCCCAGCCAGGGCTTTGTCAAGCCTGATCTTCAAAACCTCTAAGAAAGGAGATTCCACCCCCTCCCTAGGAAACCCATTCCAGTGCTTCACCACCCTCCTAGGGAAAAAGTTTTTCTTAATATCCAATCTAAAGCTCCCCCACTGCAACTTGAGACCATTAATCCTTGTTCTGTCATCTGCCGCCACTGAGAACAGTCTAGATCCATCCTCTTTGGAACCCCCCTTTCAGGTAGTTGAAAGCAGCTATCAAATCCCCCCTCATTCTTTTCTTCTGCAGAAGTTCCTCAGCCTCTCCTCATAACTCATGTGCTCCAGGCCACTAATCATTTTTGTTGCCCCCTGGTGGACTCTTTCCAATTTTTCCACATCCTTGTAGTGTGGGGCCCAAAACTGGACGCAATACTCCAGATGAGGCCTCTCCAATGCCGAATAGAGGGGAAAGATCACGTCCCTCGATCTGCTGGCAATGCTCCTACTTATACAGCCCAAAATGGCGTTAGCCTTCTTGGCAACAAGGGCACACTGTTGACTCATATCCAGGTTCTCGTCCACTGTAACCCCTAGATTCATTTCTGCAGAACTGCTGCCTAGTCATTCAGTTCCTAGGCTGTAGCAGTGTGTGGGATTCTTCCGTCCTAAGTGCAGGACTCTTTGCAGGGGCTAAGCACATTCAAAGCCAGGCCAGGGGGCCAGGGGCTGGGTGAGGAGCTGACCATCACTGTGTTCTTTTCCCCAGGGTTTTTAGATGAGTGGGGAGAGCACGGGTCACCCATGGAAAATGATGTAAGTTCCTAGTGGTGAGCGGATGGGATGGGGTCTGAGGAGTGAATCTTTCTCAGTGTCTGTTTTCATTACAGTCCTTTCTCTCTATTTCTTTCCTGTCTCCACTTCTCTTCAGGGTCAGGGGTTGTGTCTAGTGGGATTGATGCAGTTTCATTAATAACGTAGAAGAGGAGAGGAAGCAGCATGTTAATTGAATCCCCACAGTGGCCAGGAACAGAGCCAGGGGACCATTCTCTCAGTCTGAGCAACCCGTCTGCTGGCCTGGGATTTTAGCCTGGAGCACTGGCATTTGACGTGGGAAACGATGGATTGCATTTGGCCTGCTTTGAATCCAGAATTGAGAGCTAGCTCTGTTCGTTAGCTCTGTCCGCCTGCAGAAGTCTCTGGGAGGAGCGCGGCGACACGCCGACAGAAAACAAGACCAACACCTGCGTGTATAAATATTGGCTAAATAGATTTATTTTCATACAAAGAATTCACAGATCTCCCTGCAGTGACGCCAGCAGGATGCTTGATCCCCCATCGAGACACCCTATCCTCCTGCATGAGACCTACAATAACATCCCGACTCGGTGCCTGCCTGAAGCTGCTGCAAAGACCAGTCTTCCAGCTGCTGGCTCCCTTGTGCTTCTTTTATTAGCCGCTCTTGGAAACGTCAGTATCTGCCCTGGTGCCAGCGTCTCCTGGCACTTGCCAGGGGCTGATGTACAACTGTGCACCTCCTAGATAACAGGGGAGGGGAACCGGCATCCAGTTTCCCCCTTTCTCATTCCCATGGGTCCAAAACAAATAGAGTCAGATTCAGCCCTGGTGTAGGTAGGCACAACTCCACTGGCTTCAATGCTTACACCAAGGCTGTATCTGGCCCACAGAGGCGCCTCACACATTTTCCTGGCATCCTCCCCTTATTATGTTACATTCACAACAATCCCAGAGCAGGGTGGCCACGGGATCCTTCTTGGACCCCTGAGATGGTGACTCTTGGAGCTAAGAGGTTGGACAACCCCTCACAAGAGAGGCACGAATCCAAAGTGCTTTCCTGCTGTCCTCCTTTTATTTATCCCACTGGGGCTCTGGCAGGCAGAGGAGCTCTGTCTGAGATTCCCCGGATGGGGTTTCACTTGCCCCTTCCCTGCTCTCAGATCAGAGGTGCTGTTTTTAAGAAGGGATTTATGTCAGAGCGATGAAATGGCAGGGATCTGTAGCGGCTGGGAGGGCAGGGGAATCTCAGCAGGGCGTTTGGTTTCTTCCCAGCTCCCTTCTGTAGCAGTATGGCAGAGTGGATTGCACTGCCACCTGGAGGGACTCAGGAGACTGGCTTCTATGGTCAGCTCCACCACTAACCTGCTGGGTGATCTTGGGCAAGTCACTTAACCGCTTTGTGCCTCAGTGTCCCCTTCCACCTTTTGCCTGCTCTTTAGTAAGTTCTTAGGTGTAGGGACTGCCTGTGACTGTGTGTTTGTGCAGCCCTGATATCCGCTATTGTCATACAAATAAAATACCAATAATAATAATATAGCACATTGCATCCTGAAGGATCCCAAAGTGCTCTATAAACTGATCCCTGAAATGCAGCCAGCTCTGGGGTGGGGTGTGGCAGCTGTTAAACAGCAACACTGCACAACAGTGCTTAAAGAAGGGCGAGCGAGGATAAACTCTCTAGCTGTAACTGCGCTGGACATGCTAGATTGGCAGAATGTAGTCACCTGTGCTGGAGTTTCGTGCCTACCCTTCTACTACTCTTGTCCACCCCTGTCTCCTACTTTCATTCATCCTGCGCCACATGCCTGGAACAACCTCCCCACGATCATAGGCCGAGCTCCCTTTGCCTCCACCCTCCCCAAATGTGGCCTGCAAGTTCCAGTGACTGGGTCCTGTCCGTGGTCTGTCACCTGAGTTTAGATTGTCAGCCCTGTGAGGACGGGGTCTGGTGACGGGCCAACCCTCCTCTTCCGCCCTGTATTTATGGCACCGCATATGGGATTTGTAACAACAACCACCACCAAGGAACATGCCCAGGGCACTTAGTGACTGTGGGGGGTTGGGGCTTTGGTTTTACATCATCATTGAAAGGCACCCGTCCCCTGTCCCTGCTGCGTGCAGGGGGAGCTCTGCCCAGGCCTGACCCCCCATCTCTGACTCTGGGGGGTCTCTCAGGGGACAGTGCATCATTTCCACAGGCCCTGATACTGAGGCTGGTCATAGAACCCTCCCCACAGTTTATACACACATTGAGAAAAGAAATGGCAGCTATTTCTTGAGATCCCAGCGCAGTTCTTGGGTCTGAATCTTCCCTGTGAGCTAAATGGCCTGGAAACCCCAGACCTGGCTCAGCGAGCGTCTCCTCCATAGCGACACCTGCTAGAGATCTGAGCTGTTAGTCCGTGACCCCCCAAGGCAGGGCAGCCCGTGTTCCTGCCCTGGGCAGGGGCTCAAAAGTGGGTTTGAGTGAGCCGGGCTCCTGTCTGTGGTGATTAATCCTACTCACTGTGTGATCGCGCCTGTTGATAGTCCTTTCTCAGGCCAACTCAAACCTGCAGGGAGGCAGCACGATCAGCTGGACACCTGGGTCCAAAGCCACTCGCTTGTTGCATTCCCCCTTCCCTTCCCTGTGCCTCAGTTTCCTGGTCAGTCTGGTGGGGTGAATGATCCTGACTCACCTCCCTGCCGGGGGTTGTGGAGCTGACTGGCACTGGGACGATGGAAAGCCCTAGCTACGTGCAGAGTGCGGCTGGTTCTCAGGCCACTGATTCCTCATCCCTGTTCTCTGCGTCACTCTGCTCAACGAGGTGATGGCAGCATGTAACACACAGGTGAAAAGCCCTTTCAGTGGCAATGACCAGAACACCCCCACCTGAGCTGTACAAGGCAAGGCGGAGGCAGGAGGGGCCGGGCAGCCCCCCAGGCTCTGATCTGCTCCAGGAGCGGGGAATGATTCGCTATGAACTCCAGCAAGGGGGAATGGGAATGTGCCTGTCTTACTGGTGCTGGGCTGGGAGGCCCCACCCCAGCTCTTGGCCATTCAGCATGAGGCTCCCAGTGATGAGCTGGGGCCTCTGCCTCCCAGTGTGCCTGGTTGACTGGTAGTAGCCTTTGGCTGCCCCTTGGGAATGTCTGCAAGGAAATTCAGAGCCGTCTCTTGTTGCAGAGCAGGAGCCTGGAGGTCACAGCAGCTCCCCAGGCCGTGCAGGCTCAGGGAGAGCTGCAACCCATCAGCCAGTGTCACCCCAGCTCGAAAGGGCCGCGGAGCGAGGGATCAAGTGCCAGCCACCCAATAAATAAATAAATAGGGGGCAGGGATTCCTCTAAGCATGGCGAGGGGTGACAGCCAGGCAGAGCACACACCCTCCTGCTCTCCAACCAGCTCTGCCGACGCCCCTCTATTATAACCTGCAGCCCCCTGGGCCAGCTACAGCTTGGCCAACGCCCCTCGATCCTGCTCTGCTGTCACCCTGCGTTCCTGGGAACCCCCAGGGTACCTGTGCGTGTGGTGGTGGTTTGTAATGCAGAGAACTGTCATCTACGGACCCCGCCGTGAACACAGACCGACTGGTGAGCTACAGAAGGATTTGAACCTATGGCTCCTGAGATGTCCCTCCCCCATCTCTTGGAAGTCTCACGGTGGTAATTGTTTGTTTTTTTAACAGATGTTGAAGCAGATCAGACTGACTGGGGATGAGGCGGCTGATGGGAACCCCTGCCCCGGGTGGCTGCTCAAATCCCCTGGAGAGGCCTTGCGCGCCCTGGCACTTGACCCCCGATCCACCTCCTTGAAAAGCTTGGTTATTACAACAGGGAAGGTGCCCACACAGCTCTGCGCTCCCACCTTCAGAACCACCCCTAGTTCTCTCCAGGTCCTGCAAGTGCCAATGTCTCTTCCTCCCCAGGCCAGCTGACTGATGCAGGGTGATAGGCAGCGAGCCAGCTGGAGAGGCGGACGGTCGGGGGGATGGCTGGTATCAGCGGCCAGATCTCCTGTGGGCACGAATTTCCAGGCTCCCCAGCAGAGGGCCCCAGCTGGGAGAGCCTCATGGCTGGCTCAGTTGTGCTTGTTGGCCATCTGTCTATCTCTCTTCTTTTTCTCCATCAGCCTGGAGGGGGAAAGGACGAGTTAGCCACAGACCCCTGGGAGCAGACAGCAGATGCCTGCAGGCTTCACAGCTGCTCTCTAAGGCAGGGGTCTCCAAACTACGGAGGTCCAGATCCGGCCCACCGGCTTGATTTGTCCATCCTCCCAGCTGAGCAGGCACGTGGAGAAAGCTGCCACTGCCCCACCACGTGAGTTGCTACCGGCGGCTGGAAGAGCAAAGGGGTGAATGTCCCCATGGCTCGGCAGGAGGAGCGGGGGTAGGGGGTTGCGGCAGCTGCCGGAAGAGCAAATGAGGGGGGTCATGGAAGCTGCCCGCGAAGCCCCTTCAAAAATGTAATATGGCCCTTGTCTCAAAAAGTTTGGAGACCCCTGCTCTAAGGCATTGGGATTTGTCACTGCATGCGAGGACAGTTATGCTTGTCTTAGAAGAGGGAGGAGTGTATGTGTAATCACATTGTCCTCCAGTGGCTGGTGTACAGAGTGGATAAAGGGCCTGCTATTACTAGAGCTCAGGGAGCGCTCCTTTAGCTGTGGGGGCAGCAGCCTGTGTTTCTGATGCTGAAATAGCTGGGTTCTACCCCGGCTCCCTGGAGTGGGTGGAGGGGGTTTATCTACGTGGGGTCAGGACTCACTTTCTGTTGCGCACTTCGGTCAGCTCCATCAGCCGCTCCTTGGCCGCCCGCAGCTCATCCAGCCACTGCTGGTGGCGCACGTCACCGTTGTTGCTGTGCTCGAAGCTCGAGACCCGGCTGGAGAGCTCGCTGGCCCGATCACGCAGCTGCTGGATGGAGGAGTACAGGTTCTCCTCGTCTTCTTCCTGCAACAAGGAGACACACAGAGAGCTGAGCACCCGGCCAGCCCTCCTTGCCCCACCTCTTGTGAGGCAAAGAGAGACTGTGCCTTTGGGTAGCCCAGGGGCCTGGAGTCCACTCGCCCTTCAGAGCTAGACAGCTGACTTCAGAATCACTTTCAATCACTAGTGGCATGAGTTTGCCAGCCTCAGCATAGTTTCTAATAGGGATCCATGTCCCAAACTTCCCCATCATTTAATGACATGCAGGCCCCTTCCCAGTCAATTAACCCAGTGCTTTAATCAACCCTCACAGCCCACCCTGTGAGCCAGGACAGAGTTTGAACCATTCTCCCCATTTCACAGATGGGGGAACTGAGGCAGAGAGGGGACGGGCTTTGTCCAAGGTCACACAGTAAGTGAGTGGCCAAGCAGTAAGCAGAACCCAGCTTTTCTCACCACCATGTGACACTCTCCCCTAGGGACCTTCCAGCTGCCCAGGACAGCAGACCCCGACTGGCTGAGGTCGTGTGGTAATTTTTGTTGTCAGAAGGGGACCGCGGTGCAATGAAGATTGAGAACCTCTGGCCTAGCCCCTCGATCAGGGCCCCCCTCCTCTGTCCAGCTACAGGCCCTGTGGGCACCTCACCAGGAGCCACTTACATCCCGATAGCAGTGCAGCCTCTGAAGACTACAGATCCCAGCATGCAGAGCTCCTAGGGGAGCTGAGCCAGATGCTGCACGGCATGCTGGGACTTGTGGTCTCCATGGGCCACACCTCTGTAGAAAAGATGAGGCTTCCCTGCAGAATGCTATAGGCTGTTCCTGACCAGGCTGTGTCAGCTTCACCTTCAGTCAGCTGGCGTGGACTGCTCAGACACCCCAGCGGTGCCCTGAGCTCCCAAGGCCAGTCAGCAGGGGAAGGGAGATGGGAGGGGTCCCTCTGGTGCAGACATCAGGCTCCTGCTTTCAGTTCCCCTAGCCAGTCCCTTCCTTCAGAGGCTGGCAGCTCTGCAGGGCGAGGCCTGGAGCCCGGGGCAGGGGCGAGCTGGCTCTGCAGCACTGTTCGGAGTCAGAGCTGGGGGCTGGGTGAGAAGGGAGTTTAGGGAGCCGACCAAAGGAGTTCAAGGCACCAGCGGACCCCAGGGGCAGCCAGCTCCTGGTGGGGTGAGAGGCATCACCGGCCGCTCACCTTGGCGTTGATGATTTCGATGTGGATGAGCAGGGAGGAGAGCTCCAGGTCCTCAGTGTAGCTGTTCTTCAGGGGCACTGACCTATAGCCTACAGGCAGCAGTGAGGTGATAACAACCCAGTCAGCGCGGCTCCATCCCAGCTCCCGCACTGCCCTCCCAGCACGCCCGGGCACAGACGCAAGCAGCCAGGACCGGCCTCCTGCTCACATGCACGCTCCTCCCGTGCGCACACAGATGCTCTTGCACACTCCCCGGCAGACCCGGCAAGCTCACACGTTGTCCCACCTGCCATCTCACAGCAATACGCTCGTTAGGGAAGGGAGGGAGCTGGCTGGTTTGGGCTGCTGATGAGGACAGAGCTGCGAGGGGCAGGCCCTGCCAGCTGAACAGGGAGATGCCTGCAGGGTCCTGGGGAGGAAATCCCCAGGCAGAGCTGGCTATGGGGACAGGCCTACCTCGGGGAGGGAGTGTGGAGAGCAGGGGCTGGTGGCAGGCAGCCTGTACCTGTCTTGAGGCCCTTGACGGGGAAGGTGGCCTGGGCCAGGAAGTTGGGGTCGCTGAACATGTCCTCCTCATACACCACGAAGCGCAGGAAGGCGAACTCGGGGTTGTTGATGTCGAAGACGAACTGCTTGAAAAGCCACACGGGGTTCAGGCCGTTATCAGCTGGGAGAGAAGAAGGGGAGGGGGTCAGCGCCCAAGAAACACAAGCCTCTGAATGCCTTACGCCAGCAGAGAACAAAGGGGAGCGCCCGCCATCTGGCAAGGCAAAGGAGCTAGCTGGTGCGGGGTGTGTGTGTGTGGGTATGACACACGCTACTGGCACTCGCTGGAGACACGCTCTTTGGGGTGTGTCTGAAGGGACCCGTCACCGCCCCCTTGTGGCAGGGGTCAGACCCACACAGGGGTACACCAGTCCAGATGGACACATCGCTGCCGGCTGGAGCGCGTGGGACCCACTCAGGAACGAATCGGTTCCATCACTGGCAGCTCCCGGGAAGAACGATGTTACTAACAGAGCCCCTGTTCTAGGGTCACACTGTCCCTGTAGATCCACCCTCTCCCACGGGGAGCAGTTTTAGGGCAGATGCACTGAGGGATCACGGGCTGACATGGCTCCTTTTACAGATGCCATCTCCATCTCGGAGGGTTCACAGCCCCTTATTAGGGCAATTGCTACATCACATTTCTGGGGTCCACATAGCCGCTCCAGAGGGGCTGTTCATGGGGAGCTGTCCCTCGCCGCCCCAACACACAGACCTCCAGGACCCTGAGAGCTGCAGGGCATGAGTTCTGGTCCTGCTGCCTCCTAGGCTGAGGCTGACAAGCCAGGGGTTTGTGTACGGCATGCGGGAGGCTCAGGACAATCGTTGACAGCCCCCTTGTACTCATGCTGCAATGAGCGAACAGCCCCAGCCATGCAGGAAACCGGCTGAATTTCTGCCCAGGCCAGGTGGGGGATGAGCCTGTGAGGAGCGTTCTGCAGGGCCCAGTTCTGTTCTCTGCGATGCCTGTTCCCCTCCAGCGCCTCACCTACAACGTCTGTCTTGTTTTTGCTGCTGTCAAACTCCGAGCCGCAGACCTCCACCTCCACGAAAGGGCACACGATGCTCCTGCCGTTCTTGGGGAGATGCCGGGCGCCTAGGATCTGGGGTGAGGAGGCGGAGATGCCGGGGAGAGAGGAGCAGACTGCAATGTTAGAACTGCTGCAGAATCCCAATGAAGGTTGCCGGAAAGGTGTGGGGGTCAGGGAAGCATGGTCCCATCACATTTTACCGGCCATAAGGGTGAGAGACAGAGCGGGGACAGGGGGATGGATTGGAGTGAACGGGAGGTGGGGTCTTGGGGGGAAGAGGCGTCAGTGGGGTCCCAGGGGAAAGGAGTGGCATGGGAGGCAGGACCACGGTTTGGGCACCAGTGGCCACCCCCCACTTTTAGGAAGCTTCTGCCACTGCTGATCTCAGCTCCTAGTTGCCTCCGTTCTGGCTCAGTCTCTGTGCTGGGTTTCTGCAATGTCCATTTTCAAGGTCTGATTCTCCTCGCTAGGGATCCCCCATTCTGGCCTCGGGGGCGGTGCAGCTGTGACAGTGTGTGTCCGAAATCATAGTGCACCGACAGGGGGCAGGCAGAGCGCTCCCAGCGTGATAGGAGCGGTACACCCCTGCTCCGGCCTCAGGGGATTTCCCCGTGTCCCAGCACCACTCACTATTCTGTTCTTGACAGGTTTTTAAACCGTGCTGATCACAGTGGTGTCTAAGCGCCTGCCTGTACGGCCACGTGATCCCGCATCCATCACATCTCAGGCCCAGGCCTTGCTGCTGATCCCTGATTGTAATTCTTGGCAGCAGAAACACTCAGTCAAGGAGCTGGGGGCCTTGACAAGATTCTCAGACCCTGCTCACCCTGCCCACTAGCATCCTGAGTTCAGCATCTTTTACCGACTCATCGTAAAAAATGGCTGTCCCCGCACAAGCAGGGAAGTAGGGTCTGTGTGTGTTTGCATATCTGTGCATGTATGGGGCCCACACAAGCAAGGAAGTAGAGTCTGTATACATATATGGGGGGGCATTGCCCTCTACAGGATGGAACCAGAACTGCTCAGCTGTGTGTCATAGGCTGTATGCTGCTGACACCCAACAGAGATTCTCCTTGTGCTCAAGCACTGGGGCCTCCCATGTTTCTGGAGCAGGCCCTGAGCTCCCTGCCTGTGAGGTTGGGAGGGGTCACTGCACAGTGAAATACAGTAGACTCTCGATTATCCAGGACTGGGTTAACCAGAAAGTGGATTAACCAGGATGTCAAAAAAAAAAAAAAATATCCGTAACTCGCAGAGCCGGCTCTGGCTTTGTTGCTGCCCCAAGCCCCCCATAAAAAAAATCCCACCAGGGCACAGGGCAGCCAGTGAACCAATGCCCCCTTCCCCCTGTGCAGGGTGGCTGGTGAACCAACCCCCCGTCTCCATATTTCCTATGGATGGTGATTATCCAGGATTTTATTAACCAGAATTACTTTTTTCCCTAGCATCCTGGATAATTGAGAGTCTACTGTATGCCTCTCTGTCATTATTGCCTGTGTCAACACTGCCCTTTGTTACCTGCAGTAGGGGTCTATGGGTGTGACAGAGCCGAGGATTTGGCCCATGTATTAATATATGAAAGAGACAGACGTTAAGTGACTTATGGGCCTGAGGAGACAGGTCCCATGACTTGGGTCTCTTGGTCCCTCCCCCGAGTCCTAGGCTGGTCCCTCACTCACCTGGAGCTGCACAGTGATGGGTTCCACGATCTTCAGGCTGCTCTTGTCAAAGGGGTCAAACGAGTCATCCCTCATGATGTCCGGCTGCAGGACATAACCGCTGCGGCCTCCCAGCATGAACAGCGCCTGGTTCAACTGCATGGGTTTATCTGGAAGAAGCCCAGCAACCAATCAGCACGCGGCAAGAGACAACAGGACATTCAAGGGGGCAAAAACCAATCAGCATGCAGAGAGAGACACTGGGCAAAAACCAATCAGCATGCGGAGAGAGACACTGGAACGTTCAAATGGGCAAAACCCAATCAGCACACGGAGAGAGACACCGGAACGTTCAAAAGGGCAAAAACCAATCAGCACACGGAGAGAGACACCGGAACGTTCAAAGGGGCAGAAACCAATCAGCACACGGAGAGAGACACCGGAACGTTCAAAAGGGCAAAAACCAATCAGCACACGGAGAGAGACACCAGAACGTTCAAAGGGGCAAAAACCAATCAGCACACGGAGAGAGACACCAGACCATCCAAAGGGGCAGAAACCAATCAGCACACAGGGAGAAACACCGGAACGTTCAAAGGGGAAAAACCAATCAGCACACGGGGAGAGACACCGGAACGTTCAAAGGGGCAGAGACCAATGAGCAGGTGGAGAGAGACACTGGAACGTTCAAAGGGGCAAAAACCAATCAGCACACGGGGAGAGACACCGGAACGTTCAAAGGGGCAGAAACCAATCAGCACATGGAGAAAGGGACAGAGGAATAATCCATGGCAATGACCAATGAGCTGGGGGAGAAGCTGGTGTGGGGCCAGAGGCAATGCGGAGGCACGAGGTCTCTGTGTGGTGTGGAGACATGTGCGTGTTGTACAGAAGGCCCTGCCCCCGGCAGTGCTGATGGTTGCGGGAGAGGCAAACCCATTCCTCGTGCCCTGATGGGAGACAGTGCCGGGATCTCCACAAAGAGCACCTTGCAGTGCGTACTCAGCTCTGCGTGGGAACAGCCTGTATAGGAGACAGAACCACCTGGGGTTGCTGGCAACTGCATCAGGCTGGCTCTTGGTCACACAGGGTCTTCCTTAGGGAAGCCATTCAGCTGTGGGATTGTCTCCTCAGGGAAGGGAGGGGAGCTCCACTGCTCAGGGCATTCAAAGCTAGCTGGACAAAGCACCTCATGTTATGTAGAAGGCAGTGGATCTGTGTCTGAACAGCCCTGTGCCCATGGGTACAGGGTTGGAGAGTTACCGGGAGTCTGGAAGTTCAGGGCCACCAGCTGACTGCCGCAGATCCACATGGGCAGAGGGTCGTAGTTCGAGGAGTCCAGGCGCTGGCCCTTGGGGTAGACACGGCTGAGCTGGCGCCGGTTGTACTGCAGGAACTTCTTGCCCTTGCTGCGGTTGGCGTATTTCTCAGCCTTGGTCTCGGGGAAGGAGGACATGTCCCGGTAGCAAGCCTTGTCTGTGCCGATCTCTGCAAAAGACAACGGGCAGGGTTGGCGGGTGGCCACTGGAGGCCCTCGCTAGGGTGGCATAAGCATGCTCTGGAGCCTGGCACATCAGTGGTGCCCACTGACGACAGCTGTTCCTAGGCTGGCAGTCCCCACCATGAACTTTTCCTCTGCCTGAACTCAGGGCTCAGCCTCAGGTTGGCAGTGGGCCCCATGCGACCACTGCACTTGCTATGGAGCTTGGCGGCTCTGAATGCTGGAGGGGAGAGGGGTAGCTGGCAGGAGGGGCTGGGCAGTTCTACTGGGGTCCGGAGCTGTCTGGGGCAGCCGTGGGCTCAGGCAGGGCCTGGAGGGTGCAGCTATTTGGGTGGGTGGGAAGGATCTTTCCAGGGCTTGTTTGGTTCCCATCCACACTGGCCCACACCCCTCGGCGGGCTCGGGCAGTGATGCAGCAGCAGCGGGGGCCTTACTCTCTTCATCGAATGGCACCGGGCGGCAGTAAACGACCAGCTCAGAGAGCTCCAGGGCGATCTTCTTCCTCCGCTCCATGATCTTCCCCTCTTGCATCTGCGCAAGGAAAGGCAGGTGCTCTGGTCACTGCCCAGAATGCAGAACGGCCACAGAAACATGAGCCATCGACACGCCCCGCACAAACGCCCCTGTTGGCAAGGGCTGGGCCCCTCGTCCTCACCCGCCGCAGGGACGTTTCAGGGGAACCACTAGTACGGCAATGCAGCCCACACTCACGCTCCCCATCCAGACACAGGTGCATCCTCTGGAGACTACAGATCCCAGCATTCTGTGCTCCATAATAAACCACGCAGCCTTCCACTGAGATTGCTTCGGAGGAAGGCATGCTGGGAATTGTAGTTTTCAAGGGCTGCACCTCTATATTCGGGATGATGGTGACTACAACCTGCTTCATTTAATGGATCCCTTCAGTTGCCAGTGGATCCCTGAATGGGCAAAGTCTCATTACACCTTAGCTTTAGTGATCACTGTATCTCAGACCCAAGCGTCAAGGTAAGCTAGAGTTGCACCTCCCCCAGACAGGGCATGGGGAATGCTCTGCCTTCCTACGTGCCATGGCACCCCCCAAAGTGAACCCCAAACCCCATCTTTGTGAGGCACATTGGTCCTGGCCTGGACGTTCATTGGGGTCACTCTAATGGTGACAACGAACGCCACCAATGCTAGAAGCGCACGGCTCCTTTCACTCACCCTGGCATCTGCGTTCTGTGTGGCCTCTCGGATCTTGGCCACCCAGTCGTTGAGTTCCTCCTGTGTGTCTGCAGCCACGTCCAGCGACTGGGACGGGTGGGACATCTGCTGGGAATGGATGGTGAAGACAAATGGTTTGGAGCTCCTCCCGTCTTTGGAGATAACTATAAGGACATCAGAGGGGGCTTTACTTGGAGAGATTCCCAATGGACAGCTCTGTGGAGCGAAGGACCCCTGCAGGGTCCTGCTCTCCAATCTGCTGCACACAGGGTGTGGGGGTGGGGTGGGGATCGGCTCCTTCCTCTGACGCATCATCACCTCGGGCAGAGTGTCAGAACCTAGCGTGGAACCTGCTCCTCTGTCGCCCTGTGCAGCCCTGCGCTACCCGGGGCACTCGGGCCAGCTGTCTGAAGCAGGGTATGATTCCTGACTCCCCTCCTAGAGACCTCGCTCACACCAGGGGAAACTGGGGGAGGAAAGAGGGCGAAGGGCTCTTAGCCGAGCCTCCCTTGTATTCACATCAAGCCCAGGGGGACACGGGAGGCTCTGCATCTCACAGCCTGTCTCAGGAGGTCCTGAGTTCCCTCCATGTCCTCTGACTTCCATGGGACTGAGGGTGCTCAGCACCCCCAGGACTGGGTCCTAAAGTTCTGACAGTTCTCCCGAGAGGGCCACAGCCCTGAGGCAACTTGCTCGTATCTACTGCCTAGGAAAGGGAGGCAGCAATGCCGGGCTGGGAGCTGCCAGGGGAACAGGCTGGGCCTTCAGCTCAGGCCACTGTTAAGCTGTAGTAAAGGCCATTCAGCAAATCTGCCTCTGGGGTGGATTCAGCGTCCCCCTAGGGTGTGGGCGTGCTCAGCACGGACTGTCGGCTTCACCTCCCCTGGTGGGTCCCCTTCCTTCCCATGGAGACCCTCAGATTTCTAGGACAAATGGAGGCCATGAGATAGCAGCTCCCTTGCAGGGCTTGGGCAGGGCCACAGCTGGGAGAGCCTAAGCCAGTCACACGGGAGCATGGGCTGGCAGTGGGCTCTTTCCCCGCAGTTCTGAAGTCACCGCCAACCTTGGCCGAGATCCCTGCTGCAAAGCTCTGGCGAGACAGGGACGCTCCACAGCCTGCTCCTCGGGGTGGGGGGCAGTAAAGACATTGCCTACTCCCCTTTCGGATCACTTTACACTGTACTCCGCAGCCCCACTCACTGGAAACCCCCCAGAACTCACTACACCGAGGGATCCAAGGTAGGAATCCAGCCAGTAGGAAACGGGTTTAGACTCACCAGACCACATTTAATAACATTGACAGTACCCAGCTCCTTTAGAAAATTCCACCCATCACTCTCCATAGGAGGTCAATAGCCCCATTGTACAGCTGGGGAAACTAAGGCACAGAGCAGGTGAACTGACTTGCCCAGGCCAGTCATAGAACCCATCTCTCCAGAAATTCAGTAGGGTGCTCTATCCACTAGACCACATTGTCTCCAGATGGGCAGCTGTAAGAATCACCGAGCCAGGTGCTCCAGGTAGGAGTAGCACCCATGCAGAAGGTGAATACTCCAAACACTACTCCTTACAGGTCCTGTTAGAAAAGGCTTCTATCTCCATCAGTATCTCATGGTTAAATACCCCATGTCCCTCTCCCTGAAATGATACATTCTAAAACCTCTCACTCCGCCGGCGACAGTCCCAGACACTCACCTACATGGCAGGACGGTACATCAATGAACCCTTTCAGGAAGCTCCCCAAGGGGCTGTTTTCTGCCGACTGGAAGAGAGGCAGGGATGAGGCAGAGAAAGGCCAGTTACCAAGAGAAATACAGACAGGACAGACCACTGATTTCTGCTTGCAGGTCACAGTCTTGACCCTTCTCCTGCTGTATTTGCAGTACCGAGCAGAGGCGCTGGAAAGCAGTTGTCATTA
Source organism: Dermatemys mawii (assembly GCA_007922305.1). Taxonomy (NCBI): domain Eukaryota; kingdom Metazoa; phylum Chordata; order Testudines; family Dermatemydidae; genus Dermatemys; species Dermatemys mawii. Next base: position 726,636 of record ML677507.1, read on the forward strand.
CAATCCCAGAGGCAGGAGAGTTTCCGATCTAGCCCTCTTGTCTGAGCTGCTCCGAAGAGTCAGCTTTCTGGACTGAGGTTTTCCAGGATGGATCCCTAGACTCTGCCTAAGTTTGAGTAAAACATTGCAGCTGTTTTTTGAGTAAAGCAAAGGTAGGGAAATCCACTTCTCCCATTTATCAGCCAGCTTTTAAACAGGGCTGTATTGGATGGGTGGAGAGAGACACCAAGGTGGGAGAGGAATCATTTAGGGAATCAAGTATCAGAGGGGTAGCCATGTTCGTCTGGATCTGCAAGAGCAACAGTCTCTTGTGGCACCTTATAGACTAACAGACGAATTGGAGCATAAGCTTTCGCGGGCGAATACCCACTTTGTCAGATGCATGCATCTGACGAAGTGGGTATTCACCCACAAAAGCTCCAATTCGTCTGTTAGTCTATAAGGTGCCACAGGGGACTCTGTTGCTTTTATTTAGGAGGTTGCAGTTTGTAGTGGTGAGATGAACTTCAGAAGGAAAGAAGTCTGCTGGGATGGAGCACTGCACGCTGGGAGCTGTAGTTTCCTTGGCCCCTACTCAACACTAAAGGTGAGGGTGGTTAGAATTCTCAGCATCACTTGGGCTCCAGGGAAGTTGGCAACCTGGCCAGGTTTGGCGCCCCTGGCTTATTAGCAACGGGGTGGCCTGTTAGTTCTACTTGCTCACCCCCACAAAATTGACCCCTTGGTGTTCAGGACAGCTGACCGGCTCCCTCAGATTGTGGTGAAAGGTGGGAAAAGGAGCCAACGTGGGGGCTAAACTCACAGCCTCGTCCTGCTCCTGTACCGGCGTGTTCATGATCTCCTCCACGTAGTTGGCTGGGAACCACAGCTGTTTCTTGCCCCCGTAGTCTCCCCGCCACCTAGAAGGGGTAACAGGAACAAGGCAAGGAGACTGACTCAGGGTTACTAGGGATGTGAACACTGCACACAATGTCAGGGGAATAACTGGAACAGGGAAACAGAAAAGGAGCCATTAACACACATCTCAGCAACACGCACAGGGCATGCAATTCCTGTCCCACGAGCAGCAGCCAAAGCCGGGGTGATGTTTGCTGAGCTCCTGTCTTCAGGAAGCCTGGGGCACAGACCAGAGCACAGAGGGTTTGGGTCCCTGGTAAATGGCCAGTCGTGGAGTCAGGATTCCTGGGTTCCATTGCTGGTTCTGCTGGCATGTCCAGGGCAAGTCACTTCCCCTGTCTGCCTCACTTCTGCCACCTACCAGGACTTCTCCCCAGGGCTGTGAGTCTTAACTAGCGTTTAGGAAGGGCCAGAGAAGGGCAGAGATTTAACATTAGCGTGGGCTCTCGGGGCTGCCCTACGCTACACAGGTAGGTCAGCTTAACTACAATACCCCGGGCTGTGAAAAACATCATGCTCTGGGCGGTGTCGTGAGGCTGACCTAAGCCCCAGCACTGACGGACGGAGGAATCCTTCTCCTGACCTAGCTACTGCCTCTCGCATAGCAGTGGACAAGCCCCTCCCATCACTGGAGCAAGTGTCTGCGCTGCAGCAGGGCGCCCTTCTAGTGTAGACGCACCCTCAGCCTCCCACTGAGTCAGCACTTGCCATGTGCCGGGTGATGGGCCCGTGGAGTGGAAGTCCCAGGCTGGCCTCCCCTGGATCACGCTCCTCAGGGGACTGATCAGCCTGGAGCGCGGCCCCTTAGCGTTTGTGCCCTCCGGGAGTGAAGGAGCCAGAGGAGCTCATTCTCAGCGAGGGCCGCGTAGCTCCACCACAAGATGTTGCAGCAGGCAGATGGCACAGCTGTCCCTGGCTGGGCAGAGCACTGGGCAGGTCAGGGATCAGGAGTCCCATCAGATGTCCGGACGGTAAGTGAGGAAGAAGGACTCCGCCTTGCATCTGGGGCTGCTCGTGGCATGTGGGGATGTACGACTGGTGTCCCTTCAGCTCTGGTGAAAGAATCCCCACCTTGGGGCCCAGCCCTCAGACCAGGACGCAGATGGCCGCCAGAAGAAAAAGGGGGAATCTCTAGACAGGCTCCCAGTGTCAGTAAATCGGGTGCTGAGCCAGCCAGGAGACAACCAGCTGGTCATGAGCAGAGGAAAGTCCTTGTGAGAGGAGCTTGTCCCCAGAGCAATCAGCCACCTTGTGTTATCCTGAGCTGTGACCTTTCTTCTTGGTGCCACAATGCCCTGGCCCCACCGCGAGCTGACAAGGACGCTCTTCCTAGCCAGGGGACCCCTCCTCCAGGACAGCCAGGCAGTGTCAGGAGACGAGCTGATCCCTGACCGGACATTTGGAAAGGAGTGACCAGGAGGGGGAACTCACCAGCCTCCATCCTGCTTGTCCACGTTGTGAATGATGGCCTGTTTGCAGAACGAGAGCTCATCTTCCCGCTGGGCTTTGTAATCGTAGAGGGCCTTCACCGTACACTGGGGAGCAGAGCAGAGACACGCTAGCCTTAGCAGCAAGGAGGCCAGCATTCCTGGGGAGGGAACACTGCAGAAGAAAAACTGGACAGCAATATAAAGTATCTCCCCAGGCCTTGATCTCAGGTAACCGAGGACTCTCTCTCTTTTTCTCTCTCTGTATCATGAGTGTTGATAAACAATTTAGATGGGCTATAATGCAGCTGGAAGCAGCCATATTGTCACCCCAATCCCCTGTGTCCAGACAGAAGCACCAGTGCTGCTGGCGGAGACAGAGAACAGATCTCCACAGCTCTTCTAGGGGCAAGTCAAAGGTTTTTCCACCGTCTTTCCAGACAGGTTTGGGGGAAGAGAAGGACAAAGCTTGAGTGTGGGCAGTGTGGTGGGTGGCTGCTGCTGGAGCTCCGGGACTCTGCCGGCTGCTCTGATGACTTGCCTGCCGTGGTACAGGTCAGCAGGTCGTGCTCCTTGTTGGGATAATCATCAAGGGCCTGACTTGTCACAGTTCCCACTGGGACTGCGTAGGGAGTATGGGAGGCAGATTCAGGCCTTAAGGTGGCAGCCGTTCTGGCTTACAGAGCTGCCAACAGAGCAAGGGAGATTCTGAAACAGCTCCAGGTCTCACTAAGCACCACTGCAGTCTCCTGGTCTAACACACAGACTCTGCGTATCTGCCATTTCCTGCGGCCGTCTCTGGCAGCAGGAAAGTCCCATTTCCTTTTCAAGGCTGCCCAACGGTTTCGATTATAACCCAAAAACAGCCCCCTTTGGGCGAACGAGCCTCACGTTTGGTCTCAGGCCAGGGGTTCACTTGTTGGGAGGGGAAGTTTAAGGTGCCGTGGTGCCCTGATAAGTGCCCCCCCCCATCCTGGGTGGCTCTGTGTTTTTTATTCTCTCCCTGACACCAGATCCAGCCCGCACTGCTGATAAAGAAGAGCTGTTTTTCCTAGTGCTGAAAACGCCGCCTGGGATCTGAGTCAGGCTGGGTCTTTCTGGTCCCTGCTTCCCCAACTAAAGATTCTGCCATCGGAGCGCAGGTACTGGAACAGTTCTGCAGTGAGCTGGAATAGACTCCTGCTCTCCCACTCCCAGCCTGCAGGGCGCACCGACAGAGAAGAGATCCAGGGTAACCTGTCAAGGGAACGCAGAGTGTCTGGCGCCTGGGTCTGGTGCCGGAGAGCAGATGCCACGGGCACAGAATGATGGGATACGCAGGCCACAGTTCCCAGAATGGCCGGGTGACTGCTGGGAGTCCCGGACAGTTCTTGAACTGGCAGCAAGTCAGAATAAAGTATCACCCAGTTCCCAGGCAGCACGTGAATCCCTCCCCCCCGATCCCACTCTCCCTGTGCCAGCCTGATGAGCTCACACAGACCTTGGGGGGAGTCTCCGGCCCAGGCTCTCTTACCCTGGCCATTGGCATCTTGTTGGCCTCCACGTAGAAGTGAGGGGTTCGCACTTCATACAGGGCTCCATAGTCCAGCTCCTGCAAAGGACAGGCAGCAGCGGTAACATGGGAGGCAAACCCATAGCTTCCCCCCGGTTTCCCCTCTCTTGGGGGGAAACTCCTGGGGACAGAGGAAGGGACTTGTGTGCATCCTCACTAGAGAAGAAGAGATTTGAATAGAACGTTCCTTAATGGAGCTATATGGCGGGCTGGAAGCTGCTCCTGTCATGGGATGGGGCATTCCCTTTTGTGCCCTTGGCCTACGTCCAGCAACTGGGGTCAGGACAGAAGGATCTGTCTCTTCCCCGTTCACCTGGGCGTCACACCTTGATTACAATCTCCAAAGGGCAGCGTGCTGAGGCAGCAGGTTTTTATAGTTTTTAGTGGTGCCCAGAATGGGTCCAAGTTTTCCCCCGCTCCTCACCTACCTAAGGCTCTGGGAGGGAGTTGGGGTGCGGGCTCCAGGCTGGGGCAGGTGGTTGGGGTGTGGGGGATGGGCTCTGGGAGGGAGTTTGGGTGCAGGGGGCGGGCTCCGGTCTGAGGCAGGGGGTTGGGTGCAGCGCATACCTTGGGCGGCTCCTGAAAGCAACAGGCACCCCCCTCTGGCAGCAGTTCCTAGGTGGGGGGCAGGAGCGGTCTCCAGACGCTGCTGCCCATAGACACTGCCCCTGCAGCTCCCACTGGCTGCAGCTCGGGGTGGGGGCAGCATGCAGAGACATGCCCTCCCCCAGGGGCCGCAGGGATGTGCTGGCTGCTTCCAGAAGCGGAGTGAGTGGGCAGGAAGCTGCCTTAGCCCCGTTGCACTGCTGGTGGTGGTGGCAGTGGAATCCGTGGGCCCTTTTAAATTGTCCAGGGCAGCAGGCGGGGCTGGGGGAGAGACCCGGCTCCGAACTCTGGTGGAGCCGTGCTCCTGTGCTCTCATATTGGTTGAACACGGGCACCGCAGGCCCATACACCTCGCGACCCCTGGCAGCATGGCCCCTAGGATCAAGCCAGAGCACTACATGCTGGGATATGTAGTCTGCACTTGCTGCACCTCTCCGTAAGACCCAGCTGTATTGCCCCTCTGCTCCTGTCCCCTGGTGCCCTGCCGTTCTCATGGCAATGCCCTCATCCGATGCCCTCCGTGGGGCGCCCCTGCCCCCCAGGACTCACGGTGGTGCCCATCTTCTCCAGCGTCTCCTCGTTGATGGGGTAGCGGAGTTTCATCTTGCGGTAGAGCGGGTGCTTCTCGTAGTAGCTCACCAGATCCACCAGGCTCTCGAACTCGGCGGAGCTGCCCAGCATGAAGAGCCGGCCCTCCTGCTGGATGCGGCAATGCTTGATCTTGCCCTCCGCTCTGTTACCAACACACCCCAAAGGGCACATGAGGAGGGGCTGGGAGGGGAGGCGAGGGGGACATGCCTTCTGTCTTTATAAACTGCAGAGGCAAATCAGTTCACCCTCCCCAAAATGCAGCCACTTCTGGGGTGGATGGCAGCAACTGGGGAACAGCGCACAGCAACACAGGAACGAAGAAGATCCCCAGGTCCAGCTGGCTTATCGAGGGAGGCTGGGAATGCAGCCAGGACCCTGGGGTAACATCCTGACCCACAGTAAGTTCCATGGGGGTATCTCATGACTATAGCAAGAACTCACTTTCACATGCAGTCTACGACTGCCTCCTAACAGCACGCTGTGTCGCCGGTCGGCACTGAGCAGCAGCCCCAGCAGGACCGCGAGTTACTCACAGCGCACTGGGTATGTCTACCCCGCAGTTAGACACACCAGTGGCTGGCCCGCACTAGCTGACTCGGGTGGGCGGGGCTGTTTAATTGCAGCGTGGATGTTCGGGCTTGGGTTGGCGCCCTGCGAGGTGAGAGCATCCCAGAGCTCAGTTTCCAGCCCGAGCTGGAAGGTCTACACTGCAATTAACAGCCCCTTAGCCTGAGTCCCATGAGTCTGAACCAGCTGGCAGGGACCAGACGTGGGTGTCTAACTGCAGTGTAGACAAACTCAGCCAGTCCCGAGGGAAGGGAAGAGGATCCCTAGTGACTCATCAACACAACTTCCTGCAGCAGCAGCTTTCCTTAAAGGTCCCTGTCCGGGAACCCATCCAACCCATCTGTGCTCAGCTAATGAGACTGGAGAAAATCACGTGCAAGCCCATGGCAGGGCACAGGGTTGGGAGCCGAGACGGCAACGGCTGAACGCTGTAGCCTTTGACTCAGCGGGTCACAAGGGAAACGAGCCTGCTGCTTCTCAGCTCAGGCCCCAGTGACGGGTTTGGCAGCTCACACTCACCTGAAGGAGATAGCATAGGAGTTGGGCTCGCTGCGTTTGCGCAGCAGGAAGGCTCCGTCCCGGGGCACCCTCATTAGCATATGCTCGGCCTGCAGGCGGGACAGGTTGGCATGGTACCACCTGGGCAGGGAAAGAACACACAGCAGGATCAATGTGACATCTGTATCCTGTGCCATGGCATTGACTCAGCCAATGAGAGAGAGGCCAACTCCTTTCAATCTCCTAGAATGAGTCGATGACCACTGAGCCTGGGAATCCAGTTCTGGTTCTCTATCCTCGTCTGATCTCTTGCCTGTATTAATATTCTGGCTGAGTGTCTAGGTGTGAGACCTGCTCACACGTGCATATCTACTGCACTAGGAATCAGGGCTGCTCAAATGTGCGGATGCACGCCCATGGATGTGCGAATCAGAGCTGGGCGATCACGAGGGATTGTGCTGCTTTGTAATGGCCACTGGCCAGGCAACAGGCTAAAAGCCCTATTCCCCCAGCCTCTGGCAATCCCCCGCTGACTGGAGCTGCAGCTGCCTGTGTTTTGGGACTGTGTGATGTTCTGCCGGCAATCATAGTCGCTGGCTATATGTGGCCTGAGATTATTTACACATGAAACCCCAGCACCGCTTTGATATCCCCAGGGAATGAGCTGGCTGAGGGAACACCTGGTTCCCCGGGGCCTGTGGGGGTGGCTTCCTCTACAAAAAAACGGCCACTGCTGGGGCTATAGGCCAGAAACTCCCCCCCACCCAGCCTCCTGCCCCATAGCTCGCTGTGATGCCTCACTGACATCCCATCATGGAATAGTCCCACTGGCCACCGCACCTCCGTCAAAGAGGGCATGCAGACCCAGTGACGCCTCGTCTCCGGCAGGGGGTGCTGGATCCAGGCCAGAGGGTTCAGCAGAGGGTGCTCATGGGTCAGGTGGAGAGCCAGGGAGGGAAGCAAGGCGAAGAGGGTAGAAGGGCTGTGTGGAGAAGATCGAGGGCCGGGCGGACGGGGAGAGGCGAGCGGGACCGGGATGGGAGAGGGGCTGTGTGGAGAGCACTGAGGGCCGGGAGGACGGGGAGAGGCGAGCGGGACCGGGAGGGGAGAGGGGCTGTGTGGAGAGCACTGAGGGCCGGGAGGACGGGGAGAGGCGAGCGGGACCGGGAGGGGAGAGGGGCTGTGTGGAGAGCACTGAGGGCCGGGAGGACGGGGAGAGGCGAGCGGGACCAGGAGGGGAGAGGCGGAAGGGAGGACAGGTGATACACTCACTCTTTGCTCTCGTGGGCGTTGGGCTGCGGCACGGGGTCTGTGAGCCGCATCTCAAACTCGTTGCACCGCAGCGGCACCTCGCGGTAGTGGCAGATCAGGCTGTAGAGGCTGTCGAACACCAGGTTGTCCGTCAAGTAGAACTTGGTGGTGCCGGCCTCCTGCCGGGAGTGGATGCGGCAGTGCTGGACTCGGCTGGACCGCCTGCAGAGGGCACAGGGAGGGATCGGCAGGGTCAAGAGCAAACCACGTCTCCCCTCCCTGCTGCTGCCCACACCGGGTGCACAGTGGATGAGGGGGAAGGTCAACCCTCTGCACCAGTCCTGGCGGGGCGCGGGGGCAGGAGACGACCGGACAGCAAAGAACATCCCGTCACAATGCAGGGTTTGGATCGAGACTCCCAGCATTCGGGGGTTAGATCTGGGCTTCGGTTTGGCCCGGTACAGAGACAGCAGCCAGCCAGCCAGCCGGGCCGGGGGATCCATACGGGGGATGCTGGAGCAATACGTCGGCTTAGACAGTGTGACCATAGTGCCCCCTACTGGCTGGTGTCCGCAACTATCCCAGCTGGCCGCTCACAGCTAATGCTGCTATTTTCAATCCAACAGCGGCCCGGGTGTGTGGTTTGGCCGTTTGCTTCGGGCTGAAGGGAGCTGCAGGTATATGACTGTGGTTCTTTACACTGGCTCAGGGCTTTGGGTCAGGCCCAGCTCCCCCTCACTGAGGCGTTCCCACATGGAACCTATAAAGGCCAGACCCCTGGGTTCTAACTCAGGCCAAAGCCTCTCTGAAGTCAATGGGAGTGTGGCCTGTGATCCTGAGCCGCACTGGGACACCCGAGAAACACCGATCATCAGCCATCGTGGTGCTGGAAAATGATGTTGCGGACAGGCCTGGGAACCGCAGCCCTTGGTAGAGCCACATAACTGGGATAGCAGCAGGGCAAGCGTCCCCTCCCTGACCTTGACAGGCTGCCTCTGGGGAGCCCAGGCTCCGGGATCTATTCAGGTCTCAGCCTTGCTGCGAGGCTGAGGATCAACGCCCCTTCTGGAGGCTCCCGAGACTAGTCCAGCAGGAACCAGACTGAGGCCCACCAGCTTGTTTCACAGAGACGGCTGCTGTCATCAGATGGTAGCAGCTTTCAACCGCTACCACCTCGGACTGGAGGGAAAGGGAGTCCCCGATGGAGGGGATCCCTGGAGCTGGAGGCAAAGGGGATCCTGGGTCGCCGCAGGAGGCTCCTACCAGAAGGAGAGGGTGTAGTCTCCCACAAAGGTCTCGCTCTCCCGCACCAGGAAGGTGCCGTCCTTCCCCCCTGTCTCGGTGCAGTACTCGTACAGCAGCTTCTCGGCGATCTGGCGCCCGTCACGTCCCCCGCCCAGCTTCCCGTGAAACCACTTCTCGCTGAAGTGCAGCTCGTTGTTGTTAAACTCCTGGAGAGAGGCAGAGCCCGAGGACGGAACAGGTGGGGCGGGGAGAGACCCGATAAATCCAGGGGAGAGAGAGAGAAGGAAACAGAGACAGTGGGTTTGGTGTCATGTCCTTAATCACTTTGGCTACCTCTGGGGTGGAGCACAGCAGCAGTCTAACAGCGCACAACAATGCTGCCCAACAGTTTAGGGCAGGTAGTGAAGGTTCTCACATCCCACTGAACCTGCCTAGGGATCTAGTCGGCAAATGTGAACAGCCAGCCAGAGTCTGAGCAGGACCCTGAGGTTAATACCCGGCTTTGTGGAGTGGGATATTTAATGGCCAGGAGTGCTCAGGACCTTGGTTCTGCATCTCTTACAATAACACACATCTGTGCCCCTAACACCACGGGTTTAGCGCTATCAGTGAATGGCACCCCTCTGCTGGGTAACTAATATTAGCACCTGGGCTTTTCTTGGCCAGCTCCTCTCCAAGCATTCACCTGGTTTAATCTTCCTCAGCAAGGGAGCTGGGTCAGAAGCACAACCGAAAGGGATACATGCAGCTGCAGGTACTCGGGTGGCTCTGTAGGTAAATCCTGAAGGTCCCTGAAGCACTGTCTTCCCCCCAATCCACACCTCTTCTCCCCACAAACACACCTCTTTTTGTTCCACCTCTTCCTCATCCTCGTTGGATTGGTAGCGGGACGTCTCCTCGGAGTAATAGATCTTGTTGCTTGTCAGCACAAAGTAATGTGGGCTCCAGGTCTGCCAAGGAGAAAGAGGCATCAGAACCAGGCAGTGAGGAAGCCATGGGGTGGGTACAAGGCAGGGAGCTGGCCAAGGATGTCAGCATTTGCCAGAGATCACAACTGCTTGCATTGCAGGCGTGTGCGTTCACCCCATGCTGCTTGCTGATGCCCCGTAATGCACTGCCAGAACGTGTGTTGTGTTTCCACTCCAGGGAGTAGTCCACTAGAGGATACCAGCCTATTACTGCTACCGGGGAATGGAGTCACTCCTTTAGCTAACATGCTGGAGGTCTGTAATGAAGGTCCAGGGTTCAAGCCCTTCTAATGACCCACAGAAAGAAGAGGGGGCACGCCACATGAGACTGTGACACCTCCTTCCCCATTGCTGGAATCCAAGCATTGGTATTCCATCCTGCACCGTAAGGCCCAGTTCCTGGTTCCACGTGCAGTCTACAGGCCCTTCCCTCTCCCACATGCTATGGCTGTTCTGGAAAGAGCGACCGAAGCTGGGGTGAGGTTCTTACATGGTCAATGGGGTCCTCGAGGTACAGGATGCCATTCTTGATGGAATTGCTGATGTCATTCTCCGAGTAACTGGCCGTGGAGACTTCTTCGTAAAGGTTCCCTTCCACCAGCTTCTTGTGCTAGGGAGCGGGAGAGCAAACCAGAGAGAAGAGAACTCACACGGTTAGACTGACCCTTGACCTGTGCTACCAGCACCCAAGCCTACGCCCTGTCTGCCATGGTGGATGCGTAACATCACTCAGCTGGGGCAGTGAAACGACTGGTCAGTTTTATTTCCTGTTTACAACTGGTTTCACTTCCTGGTTCTCCTAGCCCGATTTTGCTGCTGTTTGGGTTCACGGTACCATGGGCAAAGGAGTCCGTTCTGGGAGCTAAAGTGACTTCAATGACTGTGAGAGGCCAGGACCGGTGGGTAGGTTTCATCTGGCAGAGAGAGTCCCATGCATCTTTGTACTTTAGAGCTGGAGGCAGAGAAAGCTCACCTCAGTTACCTCCTGTAACCCACAAACCATAGGACTCTCCCACTGTCCTAGCTACCCACTGCTGCTGTGTAGTTCTAGTACCACCCCCCTCTGGACCATATCAGAGAAGGGCTGGGGGAAAGGGAAGGGGACAGGCCCTAAGTGCTGCACCTTGATGAGGATTTTCTTCTTGAGCTGGGTCGGGGAAGGCAACTCATCGGCGTTGATGTCCACTGGCTTGGTGAGCAGCATGTCCCCAAAGACCTTCTTGAAGTGGGAGGCCATGTTTCTCTGCTGGACGATGCTGCAGTGGTCCTCGATGGAGAGGATGATGGGGAACCTGGTGCAGGGGGGAAGGAAAGGCCAGATCATTCAGATAGCACCTGAGAAAAGGCTCTAGATCATGAGCCTGCTCCTAGTGCAGCCAGGGGCAAATCTAATGAGAGCAGGGCCCAAAGAGACTAACAGGAACTCAGAGATCCATGGGGCAGCCCCTTGGTGTGGGGAAAGCGGGATTTAGGGCAGAACTTTCAGAGCCGGGGAACACTCAGTAAATCAGGGTGTGACACACTCAACCTGGGAGTGCTCTGCAGGGAATGTAGCCACGCCGTGGAATGGGCAGTGCGGCAGAGAACACTCCCAGACCCAGGAACAGGTTCTCACAATAAATACAGACCCAGTGAGTGCTGACCATGATAAACAGGGAATATCTGGCTGCCACACATGGTTGAACAGGCTTCAACCTGGTCTCTAACAGCTACAGACTGGCGTAAGCCCTGAAGCAGGAGGCTTCCACAATCATTGTTACCATTAACTATGAGAACTCTCGGTATTCCTGTTATCCACATCAATGTCCAGTCCCTTTTTGAATCCTGCTAAGTTCTAGCCTCAATGGCTTCCTGTGGCCATGAGTTCCACAGTCCCATCACATAGTGTGACAAGCTCCATGCCCTTTAGCAGTCCCTAAGCAGCAAAGGAGTGACAAAGTGTGGTGGCCCTTACTCAGAGGTCACAAAGGCGTGTTCCTTGATGGTGTGCAGGACATCCAGGAATTTGATTTTGGAGGTGAGTGTGTGTCCGTGGTAGATGATTGGCAGGTCATCTGGACCGTCCCAACAGTCCACTAAGGGCAGAGATGGTTGAGTTGTTAACACTCCCTCCACATGTGTGATCATTTATCCCCGTACCCCACACACATTCCCGAGGGACCACGTCCTAGCTCCCATGGACAGAGTGGAATGGACAGGACCACCTCTAGAGCCCATGGCCACTGCATGTGCATTGGTCCCAAGTGCCACTGTGGAGCTGTGCACACTTCATTATTGTGCCAGTACATGGGCACTTCAGGGGTGGGCCAAGGGATATATAAAACACACTGGCGTTCACCTCTGAGATGCCAGATAACAGCACATGATGTTATCTCAGCTAGCAGGGTCAAATGGGACTGAGCTAGTGCAAGAGGCTTTGAGGTTGGATGGGGGTCTCCTGCCATTGATATGATCTATCACATGGGTTCACCAGGTGGATTGAACGGTCCTCAGCTGAGGTCGTAGATTCCACGGCCAGAAGGGACCATTGTGACCTTCTGGTCTGACCTCCTGCATGGGACAGGCCAGAGAACCTCAGCTGGTGATTCCTGCATCTGGTGGATTTTAAACTTCTCCCCAGGTTGCCCCAGAGGACAATGATCCAAGCAAAACAACTCATGTTTCCAGGGCACCAGAAGGATCCCAGTACGATTCCCCCACTGACAATTGCTGTAGCCACATCTGGAGTGAGACAGGGCGGCTGTTTGACACCTCACTGCCGCCCTACTCCGCAGTGTAAGAGAGAAAAGTGTGGCCAATTTAAAGGAGCTCCCCATTGCAGGATGTGGCCAGGGCACTGTCTGTACAAAGTGCAGAGGGAGTTCTGTGGCTGGGGAGTGGTCAGGAACTTGGTCTTAGAGATCCTCCCAAAGGATGCTGATTCCAATGGCAACTTGTGGGGGGAGGTGGGAGGAGGGACCCCCACTCAATCACTGGACCACTTCCTGCTGCCCCTTCTCCCCTCCTCTGTGGTCCCCCACCAATCACTGAGCGGAACTCCTGCTGCTCAGCTCATGCAGTGTGACTAGCTCACAGCGGCTGGTAGTAGCCCAGCCCCCAGCAAGGGTCAGCTCACTCACACTCTATGCAGCGGCAGCCCATGCGGAGGCAGCGGGCGTAGGCCTCCAGCGAGGACTCACTGGAGAACTGGTCCCCGGTCAGATACCTGCAAAGAAAACAAGAGGGCCCCTGAATCAGCAGCAGCACCTGGAGCGGGGCCAGACTGCAGGGCCCGGGGTGGGACTGGGAGGCCTGGAGGAAGAGGTGCAGCTGCAAATCCTGTGGCTCCCAGTCCATCTTGGGGAGCAACCACTGCAGGTGGTGCCTGTCCAGGCAGCCGCCAGCCACAGGCCTCTTACCAGGGGGAGCTGCCTGGCAGGGCATGAGCTGCGGAGATGCGCAGAGGGCTCTGAGCAGTGGCTCCTGGCCATGCCTGGAAGCTTAGTGCAGGCAGGGCCTGCAAACGTCTTTGCTGTTTCAGGGGCACCTCGCCCCGAACCCAGGGCCTGGGACCCAGCAGATGTCAGGATCTGCTGTCCAGTGGAACCCTGCTCAGGACACCCATCGGGGGTCGAAAGCCACAGGGCCAGGTCCACAGCTGGTGTGAATGGGTGTAGCTCCACTGGAGTCAATGGGCCAGATCTCCGGCTGGTGTAAATGGGCAGAGCTCCATTGGGGTCAATGGGCCAGATCCCCAGCTGGTGTAAAGGGGTGTAGCTCCATTGGAGTTAATGGGCCAGATCCCCAGCTGGTGTAAATGGGCAAAGCTCCATTGGAGTCAATGGAGTTATGCTGGTTGGTACCAGCCGAGACTCTGGCCCATGTTTTCCAGTACCTGCCTACAAGGAAATGTCCAGGAATCCCATGCTCTAGATGGGCAGAGAAGTGAGGCAAATCCTTCAGAACTCGCAGGGGAGGATAAAGGGGAAACCCGGCTCCCCTCCCGCCGCAACTATTGCCTTGCAGGCCAGAGCCCTTCTGGAGCTCAAACCCCAGACTAGCGGCTCCCCAGCGTCTGCAGAATGGCTCCTAGGGCTGCGGTGGGAGGTCCCCGTTCAGCTCAGACTCAAACAGGCTGTGCTGCTTTATCTCCACCCCACCGTGCTGGGGGTCCTTGGTCGGTGGGCTGCCCCCAAGCTCTTACGTGTTGTGGGAGGAGGAGATCCAGTAGTGGGACAGCGGGTAGTTCATCTCCTCGGGCACCACCCGCTCGTACTTGGCGTCCATGACCATGTTCTCCCTGGAGAACAGGTACGTCAGAAACTGAGGACAGAAGGAAAGCTGGTTATAGCAGCACCAGGAGGGGCAGGCTCCAGGACCCCATGGGTCACCCTGGGCAAAGATGGGCGTGGGGCCAAAGCTCTCACAGGAATGGGGAGAGGGAGAGAGGTTGGTGGAGGACGAGCTGAGGAACGCAGTCCAGCGACTACAGCGAGAGGTGGGCTTCTGACGCACAGTGTGGAATGTGGCCTTCTCCAAAATGTGCGGGGGAGGGGTTCACTCTTTCAATACAACTGGCCTGTCTAAATACATGTAGTGCAATCACCCATGGAATTCACTGCTGCACCTGCACACAGTCACCTGCTGGAGTTGGATTTTGGGGCCAATAATAAATCTGTTGCTGTGCCCCTTAGATGATGATAATTAAAACCTCATGCTTCAGGGCACAAGAAGATCACCTGGAAGGGTCAGGAAGAAATATCAATCCGCAGATGTGCAGCACTGCACACCAGCCAGATGGGTGGTTTATTGCTTCCTTTTAAGCCTCAGGCACTGGTCCTCGATGGAGGCTGGGATAGAGTCTATAAGCCCCCTGGGTCTGGTCTGCCATCATGACCTCGTCTGAAGTGTACACTGTCTGTTATAAATACACCTACATTTGTGTGCACCAATTCAACAAACCCTAACTCATCTAGAGACTTTATCCGCCCCAGGTGGGAGTCTGAGCTCCGCTGGGGGGGGCGCTGGAGTTGCTAAGGGGATGGCTGATGCAGGAGGATGGGCTGGGACCCGGGGGGGGGGCTGGGGTACATATTCCCCTACCTCATCCAGCTGGAAGAAGGGTTCTGCCATGTCACTGAAGGGGTCCCTGAGGTAGCCACACATGTACTCCCGCACCTTGCCAATGTCACTGGCCCAGGGCTCCTAGGGCAAAGAGCGCAGAGGGCACCGTTAGGGGAGGTACCGCATCGAAGGTCTGGACATGAAATCATGATGGGGATCTCAGATCTGCGAGGTCAAGAGTCTTCAGAGAGATGGATGGCGCCCAGGAGACTCACGACCTCTAGCTATGCACAGGTCAGGTACAGTCCATACTCCCACCCTCCCACACACACTGTGCCTCCACCCTCATCTGCCAGGAACGGAGAGGAGTCCGGTCCCGATGGCCTGATTGCAATTATTCTCTTCACTAGATTTCAGACACAGACAAACATTGGACACGATTTGCTCCTTTTCCCTAATGTGTTCTCATTTGAATTTCCTGCTGGAGAGTCACAGATTCCAAGGTCAGGTCTGCCCTTCCCCTTCACGAAGGTCACAGAGTCTCCTCCAGATATGCATCCAACCTGCCCCTTCTGGCTGGGCTGGAGCAGCTCCTCTAGAACGACCTGCTACCTGGAGTCCAAGACTCCAAGTCGCAGAGTTGCCGAACATAAAGGCAGAGGGGCCCAGCCGATCGGTCAGGCTGACCTGACCTGTGATGGATTCTCCATCGCAGCCCAGCATTAATCACTCTGGCTGTTAAAAACAGGAACCTTCTTTCTGGCCTGAGTTTGTCTGGCTTCAGCTTCCCACTCCTCATCGTAGATTTCTCTCTGTCCACAGCTGGAGCCTGGGCAATGGCCCACACTGCCCTTCCTGAAAGACCACCGTGGCCCCTTCACTCCAAGGCCTCTCTGCTGAGACTGCCAACAGAGGATGCCAGCTTGCGTGGCAGTGGGTCTCGTGGTCTATCAGGAAGAGGAGAGAGATCCACTAGTCGGACAGCCATGGGTTGAGCATGGCTTTAGGTTACTAGCGGCCTGGGCTGGCTTTGAGGTAGCCAGACGCTCTCTGGTTTCAGAACAGCGGCAGTGGTGAGAATTTCTGCTACCGTCCCCTGCATGCCGAGCGGTGGCCTGGCTGAAGGGCTCACAGTCCCTCAGGTACGCCAGGGTATTGGACGTGCGCCTTAGCAGATACCTTCTGGTCATGCTGCAGGAACTTCTGGAAGTCGTACAGTGTAACCTGGCACAGCTCCGCCCGGTCGACGTTCCTGGGGAGGGGCAGGGAACTGGTCAATGGGGGTGTGTGCAAGCCAGATATGCCAGTCTTCTCGATGCAGACACCTGGTCCCCTTCGTCCCCTCACCATTCCTGCTCTTTCCCCCCACATCCTCACAGCTTTTCCGATGAACGTGACTTGCACCTATCCGCCCCTATTACTCCAGCCCAGGGCTCCCCGACCCAGATCTGCTGATGCCCCTCATTCCCGACTCACAGCTCCCCCTGCTACCCCAGCCCTGGGCTCCCCACACACAGCAACTGGCTGGTATCCCAGTTCTGGGCTCCCCATACACAGTGGTAATAACATGCCTGAGTCTTGACCCACAGCTCCCTCCCCTCTCAGTGACACAGTATTAATCAAAACACCGCGGTCATTGCCCTGGTTTACAGGAGTGTGTTTGAGAGCAGTGTCCTGCCCATTCTCTGGGGATCTAATAGGGTCAGAGTCATGCACCAGCCCACTGCATCCCTGACATGGGCTCCACCCCCGGGCTTGGCTTCACTGTCACTCTCTCTGGGAGCAGGGACAAGCAGCGTGTGGGTGCCCTGGGCGGGGAGTGCCCAGTGGTCCCCCCTGTGTGCTGCGGTGGGAGCAGACAGGTTTGGACTTGTGAAGAGACCTCTTGGCTCTGAGTCTTGTTCTCTCACACTCAGTGAGCCAGGCTGGCTGGCAGGCCGGTGCTCCACCCGGGGCTGGGGCGGGATCTGACAAGCAGGGATCTTTGGTACTCACCTTAGGGGGAAGGAGAGCTCCAGCTGCTCGATGATCTGGAATGCAAAAGCAGGACAGGGGCGGGTTAGCCAGCGGAGAAGCCCAGCCAGTTCTCAGGGGCTATCTCCTGTGGCATGCCAGGTACGTTTAGGGTGCTGCAGAAATGTCCAATAATAGCGACAGACAGTGCCATGACCCCACTCTGGCCTGCCTTGCCCATCCCTGGGTCGGGGCCCAGCTGCAGGGTCACCCCAGGCGGGGCAGAGTCACCGCGGGCCCCAACCTCTTACCGATTTCTGAGCATCGAACATGAGGTTTTTGTAGAAGTGGGTGAAGTGGGTGAAGGTCATATCGCTCCTGGCTTCCACTTCCTGTCGGGAGGAAGGAGAGAGGCAGAACCTGGTGAGAATGGAACTGGAGGGAGCCGACCTCCCAGGGCTGAAGGATCTAGGGAGACTTCAAGCGCCTGGTGCAGCAGATGTGGGGGAAAAGGCCCCTGGCTGAAAGCATTGGATCTAGTGGGATTCCCGTGCTGTACCGCTCCGGCTGGGGGCGTCTCAAGTCAAGCCCAGGGACCATGCAGAGCCCAGGGAGATCTACAATGTGGCCTGCAGCCACCGTCGGGCAGTCCCTGGGGATTACAGGTCCCAGTAGGCAGTGCTCCGTTCTGAGCCAAGGTCGTAATCCTGTCTCATGTCTAGAGATGGGCCAGATTATTTGGAGGGGAGGTTGGAATCTCAATCCAGAGTTCGTGCTTTGGGTCCCTCTTTCCTTACATGCTATGCACGGCGAGTGGCACAGACAGAGGAATATCGGGGCTTTGGACAGGGAGTGAGCAGCAAATGTGATTGGCTGGCCCTAGGAATGTACCACGTTCCTGTGTTTCCCTGTAAATGTCCCTTAGTAACAGGGAGCGCAGCGGAAGGCACAGATAATCCAGTACAGGCCGGGAGCGGAGGGGCTTCCAGAGAGACCACGTGTCCAGGAGGCATCACCTGTTCGCTAAAGTTCATTGAGTGCAGACACCCCTCAAACACATAGCAAAGGAGAGGGAACATAGGAGAACATAAGAACGGCCACACTGGGTCAGATCAAAGGTCCATCTAGGCCAGTATCCTGTCTTCTGACAGTGGCCAATGCCAGGTGCCCCAGAGGGAATGAACATAACAGGGAATCATCAAGTGATCCACCCCCTGTCACCCATTCCCAGCTTCTGGCAAACAGAGACTCGCGAATGGGCGGGAGAGAACCCTTACAGGAAAAGCCAGTGGGGCTGAATGGAGCTTCGCCCCATCCCATTCTATAGGCCTTGTTTATAAAGGATGGGTCAGAAAATGAGAGAGAAAGGGAGAGCAGAGGAGACCAGGGGAGTGTTCTTACCACTAACTTGTCCCGCAGGAACCTCATGTTGGGCACACGGTAGTTCACCTGGGGCAGCATGGCCTTCAGATCCTTCACCGTGATACTGCAAGACACACAAAGCGGGCGTCAGGCCTCAGAGCGGGACAGGTGGGAACCCAGCTTCACATGCAGGCTCCGGGCCTCCAGCTGGCCACATGAGCTCGGGGCCTTGAGCAATTTCACTCCTGCCCTTCTCCCAGATGAATCTTCAGGAAAGCAAGGGTCTGTTTCTGTGAGAAAGAAGAGGGCACTCCAGCCCCCCTGGCTCCAGAGCTGCCAGGCACTCGCTGGAGCCACATATGTGGTTCATTCAACCCATGTCTCCCTCAGGGAACTGAGCAGTTAGACACAGGGCTGGCCTCCAGACTGAGATCGCACTCAGGCAGTTCCGAAAACGAATCACGTCAAGCTGTGAAACTCCCTAGTGTGGACACACTGAAACGGTGTGGTTTGCGTGGCTGCAGTACATGTTGCTTAGCCTGGCAGGTACGGAACAGGGTTTGTTCCTGAGCTAGCGGAATGCGTGCAGAGCAGACCTTTCGTTCAGGAACATGCACCGATTCCAGTTAAACAAAGGTGAGCCACTGTAAGAGGTGACGTTCCAGGCACTGGAAATGCCCAGGTCAGACAGACTGGTCTGAGCAAACTTAGGGATCTCCCATAGCTCATTTAAAAATCGGAGATACTTAATCTCCTCCTACTAAGGAGGGACTAAGAGGTATTTGTATTAGAATGACACCATCTACTGGGGACGGACAGTTCAGAAACCTGAGAACTAAGATGGATACCTGGAAAGTAGGTCTGGTGGACAGACCAGTTAGGAGGATATTCGATCCCTCTGTTTGATTTTGGGCTGCACAGTTATTTTCCGTAGTCCTCTTAAAAATACCAGCAGCCAGAGGGTCCTTGCTACGTACTTGCCATGAGGGCTGTAGCCATAGAATCATAGAATATCAGGGTTGGAAGGGACCTAAGGAGGTCATCTAGTCCAACCCCCTGTTCAAAGCAGGACCAACCCCAACTAAATCATCCCAGCCAGGGCTTTGTCAAGCCAGGCCTTAAAAACCTGTAAGGAAGGAGATTCCACCACTTCCCTAGGTAACCCATTCCAGTGCTTCACCATCCTCCTAGTGAAATAATTTTTCCTAATATCCAATCTAGACCTCCCTCTCTGCAACTTGAGATATTGCTCCTTGTTCTGTCATTTGCCACCACTGAGAACAGCCGAGCGCCATCCTCTTTGGAACTCCCCTTCAGGTAGTTGAAGGCTGCTATCAAATCCCGCCCTCACTCTTCTCTTCTGCAGACTAAATAAGCTAAGTTCCCTCAGCCTCTGCTTATACGTCATGTGCCTCAGCCCCTTAATCATTTTTGTTGCCCTCCGCTGGACTCTCTTCAATTTGTTCACATCCCTTCTGTAGTAGGGGGACCAAAACTGAACACAATACCACAGGTGTGGCTTCACCAGTGCCGAACAGAGGGAAATAATCACTTCCCTTGATCTGCTGGCAAATGCTCCTAATAATGCAGCCAATATGTAGTTAGCCTTGTTGGCCACAGGGTTAACCTTTGACTCATATCCAGCTTCTTGTCCACTGTAATCCCCAGGTCCTTTCCTGCAGAACTGCTGCTTAGCCAGTCCGTCCCTAGCCTGTAGCGGTGCATGGGATTCTTTCTTCCTAAGTGTAGGACTTTGTTGAACCTCATCAGATTTCTTTTGGTCAAATCCTCCAATTTGTCTAGGTCACTGTGGACCCTATCCCTACCCTCCAGCTTATCTAGCTCTCCCCCGCAGCTTAGTATCATCTGCGAACTTGCTGAGGGTGCAATCCATCCCATCATCTAGATCATTAATGAAGATGTTGAACAAAACCTACTTGATACCACTTGATACCGGCTGCCAATTAGACGTCAAGCCATTGATCGCTACTTGTTGAGCCCAATGATCTAGTTAGCTTTCTATCTACCTTATCGTCCATTCATCCAATCCATACTTCTTTAAGTTGCTGGCAAGAACACTGTGGGAGACCGTATTAAAAACTTTGCTAAAGTCAAGACATCACATCCACCACTTTCCCCATATCCACAGAGCCAGTTATCTCATCATAGAAGGGAATCAGGTTGGTCAGGCATGACTTGCCCTTGGTGAATCCATGTTAACTGTTCCTGATCACCTTCCTCTCCTCCAAGTGTTTCAAAATGGATTTCTTGAGGGCCTGCTCCATGAATTTTCCAGGGACTGAGGTGAGAGTGACCAGTCTATAGTTCCCTGGATTCTCCTTCTACCCTTTTTAAAAGATGGGCACTATATTTGCCTTTTTCCAGTCACCCAGAACCTCCTCTGATCATCACGAGTTTTCAAAGACAATGGCCAGTGGCTCTGCAATCACATCACCCAACTCCTCAGCACCCTCGGACGCAGGGCGTCCGGTCCCATGGACTTGTGCTCATCCAGCTTTTCTAAATAGTCTTTAACCTGTTCTTTCTCCACTAATGGCTGCTCACCTCTTCCCCATATTGTGTTGCTTGGTCAGTCTGGGAGCTGACCTTGTCTGTGAAGACAGAGGCAAAAAAAGCATTGAGTACGTCAGCTTTTTCCACATTTTCTGTCACTAGGTTGCCTCCCCCATTCAGTAAGGGGCCCACACTTTGCCTGATCTTCTTGCTGCTAACATACCTGTAGAGACCCTTCTCTTTACCCTTCACATCCCTAGCTAGCTGCAACTCCAATTGTGTTTTGGTCTCTCTGATTACACCCCTGCATGCTCGAGCAATATTTTTATACTCCTCCTTGGTCATTTGTTCAATCTTCCACTTCTTGTAAGCTTCTTTTTTGGGTTTAAGATCACCGAAGATTTCACTTTTAAGCCAAGCTGGTCACCAGCCTGTAGCGAGGCGGTGTGGTACCCAACCGCCCCGCAGAGGGACGAGCTTCCCCAGAAGCAAAAGAGGGCGGAGCTGGAGAAACCTGCGCCCCTCCCCCAGAGGTCAGCTGGCCGACCCGGAAGTATAAAAGCTCGGCCCCGGAGCTCACTTCGGAGGGAGCCAGCGGAGGGGCCAGAGGCCACAGCCAGAGCTCCTGACCAGGAAGCCCCGGTGACCCAGCCTGAGCCCGGGAACTGGCCGAGCCTGCCCTGCGCCCGCTACCCGGAGGAAGAGGGACCGAGCCGACCCAGTCCAGGCTACCCCGGGAACTGGCCGAGCCTGCCCTGCACCTGCTACCCGGAGGAAGAGGGACCGAGCCGACCCAGTCCATGCTACCCCGAGGAGCTGCCGCCTCTGCCTCCAGACAGCGACTCAGAGGAGCCCATGGAGGTCACCACGCCTCCCCAGGTACCCTTTGAGGGGGAGTTTGGAAGTGGCCCGGGGAATGAGTCTGAACCTATGTCAGTGTGTTGCGGTCAGGATCCCCACTGACTGCAGCAGGTCTGTTATTGCTGCTAGGGCCCCGGGCCGGGACGCAGTGGAGCGGGTGGGCCTGCGTCCCCCCTGCCTCCCTTAACCGTGGGTGGCAGTCTCCCCCTCAGCCAGACGCCCGTGCTAGTTGTCTGGTGCCGCTCAGCCCCTGCTTGAGGGTCTGAGCCCTGACTCTACCCTGTGTTTGTGTGAATACTTTCAAGACCACATAGAACAACGCACTGATACACAGACACCATCCCACCAGCAGCACAAGAAGAAGAACTCCACATGGACTCCTCCTGAGGGTCGAAATGACAGTCTGGACCTATACATAGAATGCTTCCGCCGACGTGCACAGGCAGAAATTGTGGA
Organism: Dermatemys mawii; assembly: GCA_007922305.1. Taxonomy (NCBI): domain Eukaryota; kingdom Metazoa; phylum Chordata; order Testudines; family Dermatemydidae; genus Dermatemys; species Dermatemys mawii. Next base: position 748,427 of record ML677507.1, read on the forward strand.
AAAACAACATCGCCTGCCTCACAACCTAAGTCGAGCAGAACGCAATGCTATCCACAGCCTCAGAAACAACCCTGACATCATAATCAAAGAGGCTGATAAAGGAGGTGCTGTTGTCATCATGGACAGGTCTGACTACCAAAAGGAGGCTACCAGACAACTCTCCAACACCAATTTCTACAGGCCACTTCCCTCAGATCCCACTGAAGAATGTACTAAGAAACTGCACCATCTACACAGGACACTCCCTGCACTAACACAGGAACAAATTAACATACCCTTAGAGCCCCGACCGGGGTTATTCTATCTTTTACCCAAGATCCACAAACCTGGAAATCCTGGACGCCCCATCATCTCAGGCATTGGCACTCTCACTGAAGGACTGTCTGGATATGTGGACACTCTACTCAGACCCTACGCCACCAACACTCCCAGCTATCTCCGTGACACCACCGACTTCCTGAGAAAACTACAATGCATTGGTGACCTTCCAGAAAACACCATCCTAGCCACCATGGATGTAGAGGCTCTCTACACAAACATCCCACACAGAGATGGAATACAAGCTGTCAGGAATAGTATCCCTGACGATGCCACAGCACAAGTGGTTGCTGAACTCTGTGACTTTATCCTCACACACAATTATTTCAAATTTGGTGACAATATATACCTCCAGACCAGTGGCACCACTATGGGCACCCGCATGGCCCCACAGTATGCCAACATCTTTATGGCTGACCTGGAACAACACTTCCTCAACTCTCGTTCACTCACGCCCCTCCTCTATCTACGCTACATTGATGACATCTTCATCATCTGGACCCATGGGAAAGAAACTCTGGAAGAATTCCACCATGATTTCAACAGCTTCCACCTCACCATCCACCTCAGCCTGGACCAGTCTATACGGGAGGTCCACTTCCTGGACACCACGGTGCAAATTAATGACGGCCACATCAACACCACCCTATACCGAAAACCTACCGACAGCTATGCCTACCTTCATGCCACCAGCTTCCATCCCGGGCACACCACATGATCCATTGTCTACAGCCAAGCACTGAGGTACAATCGTGTTTGCTCCAACCCCTCAGACAGAGACCAACACCTACAAGATCTCCACCAAGCTTTCTCAAAACTACAGTACCCGCACAAGGAAATAAGGACACAGATCAACAGAGCCAGACGTGTACCCAGAAGCCTGCTGCTGCAAGACAAGCCCAAGAAAGAAAACAACAGAACACCACTGGCCATCACCTACAGTCCTCAGTTAAAACCTCTCCAACGCATCATCAGTGATCTACAACCCATCCTGGACAACAATCCCTCTCTTTCACAGGCCTTGGGTAGCAGGCCAGTCCTGGCCTACAGATAACCCGCCAACCTCAAGCATATTCTCACCAGCAACAGCACACTGCACCATAATAACTCTAACTCAGGAACCAATCCATGCAACAAACCTCAATGCCAACTCTGCCCACACATCTACACCAGCAACACCATCACAGGACCAAACCAGATCAGCCACACCATTACTGGTTCATTCACCTGCTTATCTACCAATGTAATATACGCCATTATGTGCCAGCAATGTCCCTCTGCTATGTACATCGGCCAAACTGGACAGTCCCTGCGAAAAAGAATAAATGGACACAAATCAGACATCAGGAATGGCAATATACAAAAACCTGTAGGAGAGCACTTCAACCTCGCTGGACACACTATAAAAGATTTAAAGGTCAGCATTTTGTAGCAAAAAAACTTCAAGTCCAGACTACAAAGAGAGACTGCAGAGCTGCAATTCATTTGCAAATTTGATACTATCAATCAAGGATTGAACAAAGATTACGAGTGGCTAGCTAACTACAAAAGCAGCTTCTCTTCTCTCGCTATTCACACCTCCAATTCAGCTGCTAGAGGAATACCTCACCCTCCCTGATTAGAGATAACAAGCTGGTTCAGCCTGATTGGACTAACCCTGTTATCTCCCACCTGGTTCTTGCCTACCTATTTATACCTGCCCCTGGATACTTCCACTGCATGCATCTGACGAAGTGGGTACTAGCCCACGAAAGCTTATGCTCTAAAACTTTAGTTAGTCGTTAAGGTGCCACAGGACTCTTTGTCACTTCTGCAATCCCAGACTAACACGGCTACCCCTCTGATTCCTTCTACCCTGTGTTTGTGGCCCCGCCCTGGCTCAGGGCCTGGGCCTTTCAAACTGTTGATGCTCAGCCCCTGCTTGAGGGTCTGGGCCCTGACTCTACCCTGTATTTGTGGCCCCGCCCTGCCTCAGGGCCTGGGTCTTTCAAACTGTTGCTGCCCAGCCCCTGCTTGAGGGTCTGAGCCTCTGACGCTACCCGTGTGTGTGGTGCCCGCCCTGCTTCCGGGCTAGGGCGTGCTGAACTGACGCTGCTCAGGCCTGGCTGAGCACTTGAGCCCCGGGCCCGGGTATTCCCCAACCCGGCTGAGGGGTGTGTAGCGAGGCGGTGTGGTACCCAACCGCCCCGCAGAGGGACGAGCCCCAGTGGCGACCCCCTACACAGCCATATTTACTATTCTTTATGCACATCGGGATGGTTTGTTCCTGCGCCCTCAATAAGGCTTCTTTAAAATACAGCCAGCTCTCCTGGACTCCTTTCCCCCTCATATTAGCCTCCCAGGGGATCCTGCCCATCAGTTCCCTGAGAGAGTCAAAGTCTGCTTTTCTAAAGTCCAGGATCTATATTCTGCGGCTCTCCTTTCTTCCTTGTGTCAGAATCCTGAACTCAACCATCTCATGGTCACTACTGCCCAGGATGCCACCCAATTCTATGTCCCCTACCAATTCTTCCCTGTGTGTGAGCAGCAGATCAAGAGAAGCAGGGCCCCTAGTCGGTTCCTCAACCACTTGCACCAGGAAGTTGTCCCCAACACTCTCCAAAAACTTCCTGGATTGTCTGTGCACTGCTGTTTTGCTCTCCCAGCAGATCTCAGGTGATTAAAGTCCCCTGTGAGAACCAGGGCCTGTGATCTGGAAACTTGTTAGTTGTCCGAAAAAAGCCTCATCTACTTCATCCTCCTGGTCTGGTGGTCTATAGCAGACGCCCACCATGACATCGTGCCATGAGAGAGCCCTTCTCTGAAAGACTAATGTGCGCGTGACTTCAGCAAAGGAATCCCAAGTCAGCAAACCTCTAGAGAGGGTGGGGACAGATCCCCAGCCAGTGTAAATCAAGGCAGCTCCATTGACTTCATACAGTCCCACCCACCCATGGGTACATGTGCAGGTGTGTATTTGTCTGTAGAATACAAAGGGGAAGCGGGCCCGGCCCAGTCCTTCCAATCCCGGACCTTGCTGGGGATTCGGCTTGGAAGGGGTGTGTACAGAATCTACCATGCTATTGTGTTTGTTCTTTACCGGCATTCTCTCATGCCAATGGGGGCTAGTTATGGACTGAATGATTGCAAGAGCTGATGTTTACACCTGATTCCCATCCCTAAATGTTGGAAATCCAGTGAACAGACCAGGCCCTGGGTTAATCTGGCCCAGTAAACAGCTTTTCAGGGCATTAAACTCACTAAAAATCATCATCAACACTCAGACAACCACCAAGCTATTTTGGGTTTCAGCAGAACTCAAATGCACAGCCCTGGTGTTTGGCTTGAATCTACAGTTACCCAAATCACACAGCAGGTGGCAGCATGTTCTATCCCACTCTTGCTCCCCCCTCTCTCCCACCCCCTTCCGCACTTGCTAACCTCACCCCTCCCCACCTCCTTCCGCACTTGCTAGCCTAGTGTACAGCTGTTCAGTGTGTTCTCTGGGACTTGAGGGAAGGCTCTGGGTGTAGCTTAGTAGCATGTGTTCTGATCTACACCCGAAAGGGTTCGCTGGTATAGCTACACCGGCAAACCCTCCTAAGGCAGACACAGCTTATACCGGCAAAAGAGTCCTTCCCCGAGTAGAGATTATCCCAGATCCCTGAGCAAAAAGAGTCCCAGCAAAGGGACTCTTTTTCTGTGGGTATAACTGCATCTGCACTGGGGCTGTTGCTAGTGCAGTTGTGTCAGTTAGGGGAGTGATTTTTTTCACATTTCTCACCAACAGAGCTAAGCCGGCCAAACTTTTCCAAGTAGCCCAGTCCGGAGGCGTCACTTGATTCTGTGCTGGATGGGCCACAAGCTGTGACTTGGAGGGGCCCCTGGAAAGGCTGGGTACTGGTGTGTGACACCAGCCAACGGAAGGCAGGCAGGAAAAGCTCAGCAGAGTTGCAGAGATGTGGGTCCCGAACCTGAGAAGTGCCGAGTGCCGTCCCCACATGGGGACTTCGATCAGAGGTGTAGGTGCTCTGAGAGTTCAAAGACTAATCACTGACGGGGATACGGGTGCTCAGCACCACTCAGGATCAGACCCTAAACATTGCTTTGCTTTGCTTCAGCTGGCCTCACTGAATTCAACGTGATCAACGTCAACCGCCTTCAGCTCCGCGGCCAGGCTCTGCAGCTGCGCCAGAGCACTGTGCTTGGGAAAACAATGCAAAGCGGCGTGGGGTGGAGGTAGCACAGGGGAACTCCCGCTGCGTCTCAGAGACTCAGCCGTGCACCGATCCGGCAGGCCTCCCAGGATCCCTGTCGCGCTATTAATACCTCTCTCATCTGGCCCTTTGATCATGCCATGCATCCCCCAGTGGTGTACAAACTCCACCCTGTCTAGCTGGGTTGCTGCGTAAGCCCGTTGCTGGAGTACCGGAGCGCTTTGTGGGACAATCCCAGTGGGGTAACAAAACACGCCTAATCAAATCATCTCAGTGGGATTCTGCCAAGCGCCTGGTGCAGGGAGGAGACCCTGGAGACTCCCACAGGGCCATCTCTTGGGGATAGTCCAGAAGGCCTTTTCCCCTCACTGTGCTTCTCTTTCAGACTTGAATATAGCACTTAGGTCCCCAGGAGACACACCAATGTTTTTGTAAAGCCGATTGCTCCTTCCACACTAGCCCCACTTCCTGTCCCATCTCCCACCATTTCCTGCCCAGGTCCCCTTCTCTTCCTGGATAGAACCCTTCAGTTCCTGTCCCATGTCCTGTTTACCCAGAGCTGGCGTGCGGCAGGGCCAAGATATCGCCCCAGCAGCCACGCCTCATTGGCTAGCGGGACTGAAAGGGACCAAAATGCTGATTAAACAAAACATTTTAAATCCAGTTTTCTTTCCTCCTCCCTGCTCCCAACCCCCCAACTCCCCACGGCTCCTCAAAGCAACACTGTCTCATTTCCGTCTTCTCCGTTCAGTTCGGTTTGGCTCCAGATTCCTTGAGAGCCTGTTCCAGTGGGCTCCCGGCCCTAGCTGTGTCTCCGCTTAAAGCCACAGTATCTTATAACCTGAGCCTGTCTAACAACCAGCCCTCATCCCGCTGCCTTAACCCCCTCCAAGCTCCCCATCGAGCCAATGGGAGTTCGGAGAGCACAAGGACTGTAGGATTGGGGCTTCCACCGCTTTGTCTCCTAAGGCTTTATCTGCCAGCCTGCGGGGACTGGGTGACGGGGAAGGAGCAGGCGCGGCAGGGCTGTGCGGTGGGCAGGGAGTGGAAGAGAGCTGGAAGGCTGGGCAAGGCTTCATTCTCCCAGCCACCATGAAATGTCTGTCTCCTCTCCCCAGCCTCGGAACAGCTCAAACATTTCTCAGCTCCCGAAGAGGGTTTGCCAGCCACAGGCCCTATCAGGCCAGCTCCCCCCATCCTGTGTAGACCGCCCTCCGGTGGCTGCCACAGGAAGTGTGGCAAAGCCGTGCGAGGGGCGGATAGTCTCTGCAGTGATACCTGCTAGGATGAAAACGCTGAGGGTCATCAACCCTCCTGTCGTCCCTGCCTGCCCGCCTCACTCACCTGCCTTCTCTTGTCCTGTCCATCAAGTCAAACTGTTTCCGCAGCCACCTAGCAAGAGGATTGAGAAGAAGCGGATCAGCCTGGAGCCGAGGGGTCCCAGCAGGGAGACGGCTCGGAGCGCAGTGCAGTTAACACACGTGCTGGGGTGATGGAGTCCAGCCTCTTCCAGAGCGGATTACACCTCGGGGAGGTGTTTCATCCCCCCATTGGCACCCAAGCCAGCTCTGGGGCCCACGATCAATCATGGCTCCCCAGGATTGCGGGGCACCCCAAAATGGAGACAAAGGAAAACCAAACTCGTGACCCTGTCTGCCCTTCACTTCCCCTGGCTCCACCTCACTCTGCAGTGCCCAAGGGTAGCTTGGAACTCCCGGCCCACCCAGCCCCACTCTGGAGCGACAGGGCAGAGGGATCCCCCAGCCCCCCAATATCCCGGCTCCCTGCCCATACCTTTCAATCTGCAGTGGCGTCTGGACTGTCTGAGTGTCCGTCACCAGCCAGTTCAGGCCTGTCATCCACAGGTTGACGTCTTCCTCGCAGAAGGCTGAGGAGGGAGGAGAGCAGAGTCCGGCAGTGGGAGAAGCGGTGCTAAGGGAAGTCCCCTCTCCGCACCTACACTAGAGATGGGGCTGGGCTGCAGAGGTCCGCTCCGGGGCTGACCTCTCCCCACAGCTCAGGGGTACTGGGATTGAGGGATCTGGCTGCTCCTCATCTGTAGCTGAGTTTAGACGATGCACCCAGATGATGCCGTTCTTCGTACAGACAACCCGTGGCCAACTGGCTAACCCCAGTGGGCACAAGCGCCCACTTTTATTTTTCATGGTGGGTGCTCCACCCCTGTATAGCCCCAAGGCCCCGCCCTTACTCCGCCCCTCCCCGAGGCCCCGCCCTCTGACTCTTCCCACCTCCACTCTGACCCCTCCCCCAGGTCCCCTGCCCACCCGCCGCTTGCTGCTCTCCGCCCTGCCGCTAGCACCTCCCAAACAGCTGGGGCTGGTGGGTGGTGAGCACCCACTATATTTTTCCTGTGGGTGCTTGAGTCCCACAGAATTGGCGTCTATGCCAGTGGGCCAAATTCATCCTGACAGTGGCATTCCATCTGGGACGGCCCTCACTGCGAGGGGGGTCGGGGTGGGGGCACTGCGTCAGGGAGGAGGGATGCTGGGGGGAGATGGTGACAACCTGACCTGTCTTCTCCCGGCGAAGATGTTCCATGGCCCTCTTCCCCCAGCCCAGGTGTCCACGCCAGCTGAGTCCCACCCTCTCCCTTAGGCCAGGACACAGCTAGGGTCTAGGAAACCTGGTGAGGCCACGTCACCCATGAAACCCCAACGGCCTCAGGAAGAAACGGGGGAGGGAAAGAAGAAAGATGAGACCCTCCCTGCCTGTCATCACCTTCCATCACCCAGCACTCACCAGCAACACTGAGTGTCCGGAGCCTGAAATCCGGGCCGTACAAGATGATGAAACACATGGTGGAGTCCAGTTTCCGAGCATCTTCTGGATACCGTTCAAAATCCCGGGAATTCTTCCCAGGGCGGATCTCTTTTATCTCCCGAATGTCAACTAGAGAAGAAAGAGATAGACATGTGAACCTTTCCCAGAAGCCTGGCCTCATTTTAACTCTTCCATGCCCAGAGCCACGGCGGCTGTGTAGTGATTAATAATGTCATATGCCGACAGTACCTTCTAGCTGGATTGTATGCATGGAAATAACTTTGAGCCTTCCTGAAATGCAGCCACCTCTGGGGTGGAACACAGCAGCTACTTAACTGCCTGCAGCAGCTTCAGACAGGAAGTGAGGAAGAATCATGTTTCTGACCAAAAGCATGAGAGGAATTTGGGGAGGCAGAATGCATCCAGTCAGGGACCCCATTTCTACTCTTGTGATAAGTGCCATGTGATCAGTTATAAGGAGCCAGGACTGCAAGCTTATCAGACTGGCCCTCAGCAGCACAGCACCCTCTAGCATGTCACTGGGACTTTCGGGTCTATGCCATCTCAGAAAGAAGCCTGTTGGTGCATGACCACTTTCTGCAACCTATAGGTTTTCCTTGTGGGTCAGCTCTGTGGGCCGTGGGAGGATTCTGGTTTTACTAATGAATGTTGATTTCACTGCACACAAACAAACCAACAACAAATCTTTCCACTGATAATAACTGAAATTGACAGCTAGGCAAAGTAGGAAAAATGCTGCCTGAAACTTATTAGAGTTTGCTTTTAGGGTATTTGCTTTGTAGGCTTTGACATAACGCGGCCAGTTTGTGTGTGAATGATTAAACAACCTTAATTTTTTGAATCTCAGCATCTACCGTCATGAACTAATTATTGTGTGACCTCCCCTATTGTGTGACCCATCCTGATAATTTCCCCCACTGTGAAAATATATATCAATAAAGCTAAAACAATCCGTAGAAATCCTTAATTATGTGCTGTGGTGAAATATGAAATTGATAAGCATTTTAAAAAATGCTTAAAATGGAATATTATCCATCAAAAGTACATATTAAAAAATCAAATTCTGCCAAGCCTAGATAGGGTAAATAAGCATGTAAATAAACGAGAGAGCCCAGGGCACAGTCCAGTGCTCAGAAGCGACCCGACAATAACAAACCAGCAGGAAAATGGTTTCATGTTTGCGACGGGGCTGCCATTCAAAGACTAGAAAGTTATTTTAAAGAGTGCAGGGCGATGGCCTGGTAACTTTATTTACGCAAAGCTCTCTCTGCGGGCTGTGCTGGAGTAAAGACTGAGGGGGAAATTCACTCCGAGGCCCCACCCCTGCTGCCCCTTCCCCCGAGGCCCCACCCCCATTGCTCCTTTCCTCCAAGGCCCCACTCTCATACCTCCTTTCCCCGGCCACGACCCCCCTCCCGCCTCGCTTCTCTCCACCCTCTCCCTCCTATCGCTTGCCTTTATGCCTGGTAAAAAGTGGGAGGGCAGAGCCCCCCGACCCCCCTGTCCCAGCACCCCCGATCCTCATACTTGCTTTTATTTAAATCTTTCTCTCAAGCTCAGGCAAATACACTTCACTTTGGTTTTACTCTAGACCGTCTAAGTGCCTTAGGCTAAGGAGTGTGTTGAACTGAGGGGACACCCGTGAACGGGGGGGCACTGCTTCCCCAGAGGCAGCGGCTCGTTGGGCAGTGCGGGTGCCCAGAAGCCACGGGACTGGGCACTTGAATGTAACCAACGGGGGTGTGTAAATTGCGAGGCAGTATTGGGGAAGAGTGGGCCTTGCGATAGCGCTTGTGTGGCCAGCAGATGACCCATTCCCCTGGTGGGCACAGGCCAGGCTCCCTCACGCCGTAAGTGGGTGGCAGCGAGTCACCCCGGACACCTCGATTCACCCCCATAAAGGTCACAGATGGAGGCGGGGGGGAGGGGAAATCAGGGTAATGTTTTACCAGCCTCATCAATAGGGAAACAAGAGGAAGGTCGCCCTGCTCCACATCCTCGAAAGCGGACAAGATCACTGAACCCCTGCCCATCCTTCAGTCTCCTTCCAACCAACACCACTGCAAGGGCAGGTCTCCAGCCATTCAGAGTCCATCAGCCGCTGAGCTGGGGCCACCGGGTGCCTTCCAAAGGGATGGACTGGCGTGGACAGAAGACACAAGGAGGCAGGGCTGAGAGCAGGGGCTGGGAAACAAAGTCCAAGCTGGATCCAGGGCAGGGTGCATCCCACCGGGAAGTCAGAAATGAAATCTGGGCTCCTTGGAGCCACCAGCCTCCTGACCACACCATGGAGAAGGGCTGTGACGGGCTGGGGTCACTGGCTCATGAAGACACTCGGAAATGGGGTGAGAACAGGTGGGACGCTGCACAGCGGACTGGGCTGAGGTGGGGTCACACTGGGAACAGGGGTAGGAGTCACAGAGAGCTGATTGCTTCCTGCCCTGCACCTTGGGTCCCCATATACACCTGGGCTCAGGGGGGTCAAAAGCTACTGATCCGACTGGCACGCACGCTGCCCAGTGTGAAGGAGACACAGGGTGCGTGGCAGAGAGGACTGAAGCCAAGGACCATGGGTAGAGGGCAGAGGAGTCTTGGGCCCAGTGCAGGGAACTGGGCCTGGGGCTTTGGACAGATCTGATCCTAGTTCTGTTATTCTAATCCCAGACAAAGGAATCATGGCTGGGAGAGTCCTGTGAGGTGGATATGGGCACCCCGTCCCGGGGAGATGGGACGGAAGAGGCTGGCAAGGATGTGGGCACCTGGCATCCCTATGCCAGGGGGATGGGATAGAGGAGGCTGGCAGAGATGTGGGCACTGGGCACCCCTGTGCTGGGGGATGGGATGGAGGAGGCTGGCAGGGAGTGTGGGCACTGGGCACCCCTGTGCCAGGGGATGGGATGGAGGAAGCTGGCAGGGAGTGTGGGCACTGGGCACCCCTGTGCCGGGGGATGGGATGGAGGAAGCTGGCAGGGAGTGTGGGCACTGGGCACCCCTGTGCCAGGGGATGGGATGGAGGAAGCTGGCAGGGAGTGTGGGCACTGGGCACCCCTGTGGCGGGGGATGGGATGGGATGGAGGATGCTGGGAACTCCATGCTAGGGGGATGGGACGGAGGAGGCTGATGGCCGTGCGGGCACTGGGCACCCCCACTGCAGGTGCCAGGAAGGAAGATGCCAGCCTCGGAGCAAGAGCAGCTCCTCCCAGCTCCATTGGCACTGGTGTCTCTCTCTCTCCCTGGCTGGTAAACAGCTCCCAGAGGTCAGGCCTCCTTCGCTAGCAGTCGGGTTACCCTGGTAACACTAGAATGCTGTCAGGAAACTGACAACGTCACCCGCGTCGGCTGCCAAGTCTGATGCTGGCAGCCCAGCCGAGGCGAGGAAATCTCCCAGCGGGTCTGGAGGGGCACTGGAGTCCGCGGGAGCTGCACAGAGCTGGGGACCGGGGGTCTCAGGCAGCCCCCTCAGGCACGCTCTCCTGTCCCCCATAGAGATGCAGAGCTTGTTTCCCTGTGCAGAGTTCAAGGGGCAATGACCTGGCTGGGCCCACAGCATCAGGGTTAGACCCCTGCTTAGCTCTCCTGGAGGCGTGCCAGGGTGGCAGCAGAGTTTACAGGGCCAGGATGAGCTGCAGAAGCCGTCTCCTCTGATAAGGCCAATGTCCCCTTCCCTGCAATCCAGTCTGCTTCCCTCTCCCTGGATTGTGTGTCTGATCCCGTGAAAGAACTCCTACCTCCAGCGCCCCCACGCTGCTTTCCTACGCTCCTGGCAGCGACACCTTGCTGTGACGTCCCACTCATGTCAGGCAGGTGCCCCACAAGGACTGGCTGACGTATGAATGGGGACAGCCGGAATCTGGAGGCTCAGGGGGTGGATAAGAGAGCGGGGCGTGTTTATGTGGGGGACCTCCACCCTCCATTCCTAGATCTCTAGATGGCCCCCTCCCTACAGACCTTGGAAGATTCCTCAGGGAGGTGGGGACGGGGTGAAATCAGGGAGCACTGGGAGGGAAGGACAGGGATTGGATCTCTCTCCTGCCGTCTGAGTTTATGCTACACACTGGCAGAATGAATGGGGAGGATCTGGGAATTGTGTTTAATGCCTCCGTGTTCATTCGGGAAGTCCTGGCCCCGAATTGTGCACAACAAACTCTACCGTCAGCCCAGATCTCACCTGTCAGGTTTGAGGTCAATAGATCTTTTCCGTAGACTTTAGAGGTGGGAAGGCAAAACTGTCTTTATATCATGGAAACTCAGTGGCAGCCTTAATTATGAAGTGACTGTTGTTGCTCCCTAGTAACGAGGGATCTCTTCGCCCACTGCTGAAATGCAGCCAGCTCTGGAGTGGAGCCTAGCAATTACTGAGCAATGCACAGGAACACAACGCAACGGTTTAGGACACAAAGGGAAGGAGAATCCCATATGCAACGGGAACTGCTCCGAAGTCAGCAGAATGTTGTTATCTGAGTTGGCTTCTGCCCAGGACACCCGGCTTAGCAACTCCAGCCACTGGCAGAAAGTGCCAAGGGATCTTTAATGGCCACCTCTCCTCTGAAAGGCACCACCTGACACGGGGGAACTGGGGTCATCACTGATTGGAAGAAGAGAGAGCCCCCTACTGAGTCACCCACCCCAGTCCCTGCAGCACAGCACCCCTGGTACTGACTGATGAGGGAGAGAGCCCCCAAATGCATCACCATCACCGCTTCCTGCAACGCAGAACCTCCTGACACAGCGCTATCTTCCCTGTTTACTGAGCCAATGACACCACTTCCTGCACACAGGAATTTCACAGTGCACAGCCTTCCCTTCCCTTCCCTCTGCCTCTATCCGCCCCCGTATCTCACACAGATCACCTTTGAACAGGGAAGTCACTCTCTCTCTCTCTCTGCCAATCAGTTCCACTTAGGATGACAACAGATGAGGTAAGCAGCAAGGTGTAGGAGCAGATAGCTCTGCGTAATCTGTCCTTGCCCTGCCCTGCCCGGTGGTGGGACAGGGTCGGGTCTCAACTTCCCCATTGGCATGTGACGTTCATCTCCATATCTCTGATTTCCCCCATCTGTTTCCTCTTCCCTGTCTTATCTAGCCCTCTCCATCTTTCCCTGAGACCCTTGTTCTCACTCCTTCCCTCTCTTGTTGCTTATTTCTCATGGAGCTTTCTCTCTCCGTTATTTGTCCAGGTCTAGGCAGGGCAGGGGAAAAGTCCCACGGTCACACACTTGGGGCATGAGATCTCATGCTTCTCTGCAGAGCAGGTACAGCGCAGCCAGTGGCAAAGCCAGGTCTGCCCCTCTGCCCCCCGCTCTGCAAATGCATCCCCACCCTGCCTCGATGGACCAACTCGAGAGCTGAGGGAGAAGTTCAGTCTCCATGCTCCATTCAGGTCTTGGCCCGTGAATGAGGCTGCTAAGAAAGGAGCTAATGAGGGCCAGTGGCGGTAGTGGGTTTTGCAGTGTGTGTGCTTAGAATGGACTGAGACCAGCCAAACTCATTTCATACAGGCCAACAAACAGTCAACACTGCTGGCAACAACTTTCACCATGGGTTGAATCCAAATTGGTGACCTAGAGGTAAAAGGCCCCATGCCCCTTTTCAGCCCCCAAGACACCCAGATCCACCCTAGCTTTCCCTGCTTTCGTTTTTCAGATCTATCCTCCATGTGCCCAGGAATCCATCCCATAACGCTCTTCATATTGTTGTTCCACATACCAGCCGTCACTTTCCAGCACCGGAGGAGCGGGTAGGACTTCCTATGGAGCTCCACAAAGTTGCTCTTTAATTGGCCAGAGGACATCTTTCTGAGATGCCCGGATTGGGAGTGGTATCCAGACTAGGCCACATCCTTCCCCTCAATATTTCGACATCCTGACTACATGGACACTGGAGCTGGCGTTTCCAGAGTGGCTAGACACAAAAATAGGCACTTGGGGAGACACTACAAATAGCCCTGTGGCCACGGGTGCATGGGCAGCGGGACAGGCTAGCCGCTTCGAGTACACAAGGGTTCAGACAGGGCGAGGCCCATACGGCTGCAGCTACATTGGTATTTTTTAGCCACTTCTACCTGAGCTGGAAATGCCACCTCCAGCTTTGATGGAACCATATTCCAGGCCATTCCCAGCCCCGTCACTGGCTCAGAGCTGGAGATGGAGTCAGTGACAGAGCTGGGATCAGAACGGCAGAGCTCCTGGCCGGTGGGATAACAGGGCAGCATGTAGAAATGCGCGGCAGCCTCCCGTCCCCCTGTTCTGCGGATCAGGAGCTCACAGCACAGTCAGAAAGGAATCCTGCAGCTTGCTGCCCTCGCTCTGTGCTTTTCCTCTCTGAGGAGACATCCAGACAGCCCATTTCCCCGACTCTATTCTGGGATGGTTCAGGAAACAACCGAAACACAAACAAAGAGGCAGGCGTAGGGGAAAGGCCAGGCTCGGTGACTGGAGGGTGGGGAGACATAGCACAGCCCACATGGAACGTGGTCAGTTATTAAAAGAACTGAAACCAACCCTTCCTCCCTCCTCATTTCTCCTGGGGGAGGGAGACACAAAAGACCCCCAGGGGACAGATGTTAGTCATGTTGTGCAATGCACTCCTGGATGGCCCTCAAAGGCTCTGTAATGTAAGAACCGGAACAGACTAGGCCGGCATAGAATAGGATTGATCGATGAACTCAGGACTGGGAGAAAGGAAGGCCTTAGATGCTGGTGGGGGGCGGGGGAGGCGGAGATCCTTCACTGCTCTTCCAGCTGTATGGAACAGAAAAGAAACACCCCTCAACCTCAAGTGACCCTGGCCTAGAAAGAACAACGAAGAAACAGAATATTGACAGCCTGTGAGGAATGATCGGTTCTAACTAGAACATGGCCCGGAGTTACTCTATGGTGGATCGGTGGTTCTGTAAATCACCTCGCACACCCCTCAGCATGCCCAAAGGAGGACTTCACACTTGTCTATTCCACAGTCTTGAGGGCCCCAGGCCTGTCCCCAAATCCCCTCGCACTCCCTGTTCAGAGCTCAACCTCTCCTCGGTGCTGTAACGGCACCTTGGGCACACGACTCTGATTTTTTTCTGAGTCTTGCAGAGTGACATGGCTCCACAAGAGGCAGGGAGTTCCACAGTGGCTTGAGAAAGTGCCTCCTTTCATCCTGATTGCTGAGTTCTTGTGATGCTGGGACGGGTTAAATAGAGGCCTCCGACCAGCTTTCTCTGCACTGTGCACTATCACAACAGCACATCTCATAGCTCGTTTTATTTGCCTGCCCTCTAACGAGGAATGCTCCTCTGGGCCAATCTGAGCTCATCTTTTAATTGAAGACGTCTGCCCAAAGCTGGCAATTTAACTCCCCCGAGCCCTAACCACAGAGTGTTTCTCTCTCAGTGCACTCTTATTATCCTCTCTATATAAAGACACAGACCAGGGGTCAGTAGGGTGGAGTTTCCGTGCTGGGCTCTTTCTCCGCCTTTCCAGCTGTTACTTTTGCAGTACTGGCTAAATGGGCACCTCATGGTGTGCCAGCCCAGGGCGGGTGCAGCCAGTAAGGGGTGTTGATCAGTGCCGTAATGGTTGCACAAAGGCACGTGTTGGAAATTCTGTGCTCTAGGGACCCCCGTGTGCATGAAGCCCAGCCCTGTAAGATACACTGTCCGGCCCTTCATTTGTGTCCGGTGCCAGCGGTGAAGGGAGACTGGTCTTTCGTGATTTTACCTTCCATTCTATTTGACACAGGCAACATCCAGGCACTCTAAACAGAGCAGGAATACTAGAGATGGACTCAGATCCCAGCTCTGTCCCCAGGGGATTACCAGCATTACAGACCAGAGCTGGCCTTATGGGCGGGTGAATCCCCAGGGTGCTGTGGTTGGGGTGTGTGTGTCAGGGCTTACTTTGTGCTGGGGTTTGCCAGGGCTGAGCCCCGGTGCCTCTAGGCTTGGCAGTTCATAGCCCTGGCACCTCTGGGATGCCGGCCAGCAGCGCTGCTCTCTGGCCGCCCATCTCTGAAGGCAGCAGCGCAGACGTGAGGGTGGCATGGTATAGTATTGACACCATACTCTGCGCTGCTACTAGCAGTGGAGTTGCCTTCAGAGCTGGGCACCCGACCAGCAGCCGCCGGCTACCATGGTCAAGAGGGGTGGGCCTGGGTACAAGTGCGTGGAAGGGAGCTCGGGGAAAAGGCAGGGAGGGAGCGGGGCCTGGGGCGACAAAATACAAGTTTGCCCAGGGTGCCGTTTTCCCTAAGACTGGCCCTGTTACAGATCCGGTGACTTTCACTGACTTTACGGGCATGGCAGTGCCAATAACCTCCTGAAAACCCACTCCTCGAGGCCAGCCATCGGTTACGGCAGATCAGCCACAGCTCCCCTGCTGTAAATCACCCTTCTTCCATCGAAAGCTCTTTGGGGCTGAGGCCACGTCTAACGACAGGTTTGTAATGCACTGTCCAACCCGGTGGTTGGCTATGAGAGTGAGGACAGAGAAGAATGGTGGGTTTGTGGTTCAGGCACTGGAATTCTGGCAAGCTAGGTTCAATTCCCTGCCCTGCCACAGACTCACTGTGTGACTATGACCATGTCACTTAATCTCTCAGTGCCTCAATTCCCAATCTGACATCCCACTGGTGCTGTTGGGCCAGCAGCATGACTGCATGTGGATTTGGCAGCTTTTGGCCATTGGGCAGGGGATTTACATGGGAAGACTGAAGAATTCAATCCTTTTGGCTTGGCCAAATGGACACAAAGGGGGACAGTGCTAACCATCTACGAGAACAAAGTCATGGACATGAAGCGAGAGCCAGTGTTCGGAATGGTCCAAGCGTGTGAGTACTGAACTAACCACAGTAAAATTTCACCTGGGTAGCAGCGAATGTTTTCTACCAGTGAGACCTATTAAGCCAGTGGATCCTAAATTGTGGGCTTCAGAACATTTGCTTGTGGCCTGTAGAAAGCCAGCTGGTCCTCTGATGCTGGTTCCTCCTGCTTGTTTCCAGCTGCTACATAGAAAGCTAAAAATGTTACTCTCCCATCAGTGTTCGCTGCGGTTGCCACAGGGATGCTGGGCGACTGAGAGTGGGCGGAGAGGTGGTTTCCAGGATCATGAATGGGAGATGAAGTGTCCTCACAACTGTGAATGGAGGGGGCTGCCCAGGAGGGAATTCCTCTATTAAGATTTGGCCCACTTGGTGGAAAAGTTTGCGAACCCCTGTTGCAGACAGCGGATGAGGCTGCCAAAGAAGGGGCGAAAGTCCCGCTGTTTGAGGCACTGAAGACTAGACAGGACAGGCAGCCTCCATGACCAGATGGGGCTTCGCACTCTCATGTCTAGGATTCTGGGCCTGTTGCTGGTGTAGCGGAACCGGATTCCTAGGGCTAGGGGCTGCCGCGGCCCACAGCAAATAGCAAAATCTTGCAACTTTCGCTCTCCTTCTCCAGTGTCTCTTCCCAGTTCTCCCGCTGCCCTGCTCATGGCCTTGCCTTCTAGCAGGGGACAAGATGCAGCCCTGGGGCACAGGAAGAGAGGTCAGAGACTGTGGGTGATATTATGACAACGGAGGGCAAGAGACCATAGGGAAGAAAGCCCCTTCTCTGGACACTGAATGTATCTCAGGCTGAGAAGGGTGCTGCCCAGAGGGGCCAGCTGGCATGGTGATGAGCCTCCAAAGAGCCTTCAGGATGTGTGATAACTGCCACAGGAGGAAAACAACTCAGGGGGGCCCTTGTCTGGCGAAGCCTGCCATTAACAAGAAACAATCAGCGCTCCGTGGAAAGAGACAGCCAGAGCGGGGTTATTGTACCGCAGGAGCGAGCAGGAAATGGGTCATTTCCCGGGGAATTTCCAGCACTGCTCCAGCTGGGTTTGGGACACAGAAGCAGGTAGGGGGGCAGCTGGAGTGGGCAGGGGGCCAGGCCTGGGCGGGGTCTGGATTGGACTCCTCTACGTGCCACTGTGTTCGTTATCCAGCCCCACAGCTTCCCAGCATCACGTGCGGGGCGTTCTTGTGTCCCCAGGGGTGTCTTTGTGTATGTGTATCTTCCTAACTGGGAGCGTGCTAGTGTGCATCTGCAGGTTTGTATGTGTGTGTCTGGAGAGAGGAGTAAAAATCCTGAGCCCTGTAGTGCCCACGGGCAGCACCTCTATATGAGAGTGGATGTAGAGAGCAACAGGCTTCCCACAAGTTGCCAACGCAGCCCTTTCAGCCTCCCCAAATAGCCAGGTGTCACCCTGCCCACACTCCGCCCCCAGGGCCTTGCTTCAGCGGTGCCACTGGGCTCCAGTGTCTGGGGCCACGCTGCTCCCCTTGTCAGCACTCAGGAGGCTGCAGAGGTGCCG
The DNA here is from genome assembly GCA_007922305.1 of Dermatemys mawii. Lineage (NCBI taxonomy): Eukaryota > Metazoa > Chordata > Testudines > Dermatemydidae > Dermatemys > Dermatemys mawii. The sequence goes on from ML677507.1 coordinate 766,062, forward strand.
CACGCTCTTCCTCCCGGCGCTCTGGGGCTGGGGGGCCTGCGGGCACTAGCCAGCCTGGAGCAGGGGCCGGCACCCACGGTAGGGAGGCTGTGGGTTCCAGGGTGTGGGAAGGGGCGGGGCTGGGGGCTAGCCTCCCCCTGCCAGAGGTTTCACGCACCACCCATGTCCCTCAGCTGAGCAGTTCAGAGGCCCTTGCTCTAGATCCGGGGTGGCCAAACTGCAGCCTCTGAGCTGCACGTGGCTCTTTTACAGTTCAGTTGCGGCTTGTGGAGCCCCGCTATGCCGCCCGCATTCTCCACCTACCGGACTGGGGGAAGCCGGGGTGGGGGGGGGCCTCAGGGCTTCTGCCCTGCAGCGGGGTGGTCGGGCCAGGAGCTTTTGCCAGAGACAACTGGCTGAGAGTGGGGGGGCACAATTTAAAGATTCGCCACCCCAACTGAGTCACCCTAACCCCAGAACCACCCCCTTGTTCTCAGAGCCCCCTCCCTGCAGCTCCCAGGTGTTAGTTCTGCCTGGAGAGGCAGCAGCAAACAGCTGGAGCTGCGGGAGGCAGCTGCTGCTTTAGCTGGAGGTGTGGGGAAGAGGAAGCAGCAACTCTCCCTGCAGCTCCCAGCTGTTTGCTGCTGCCTCTCCTCATGGCCACAGCTCCCAGCTTCACTGCTCCAGCACCTGCTGCAGGGAGGAGGCCTGGGACAGAGAAGGACCAGCAGACCCTGGGGAAAACTGGGGCGGGGGGATACGTGATCTCACATGCCCCCCATATCACCTCCAGCTTCTTCCCAGTAGGGAGGGGGGGCTTGAGCAGGAGTGGGGCTGAAGCCCAGAGCCCCAGCGGGCGCCTCCCACTTGGATGGAGCCCCGAGCCGTGGTGGGCGCCTCCCACAGGGCTGAAGCCCCAAGCCCCAGCGGGTGTGCCTAGGTTCTCAAATGTCTGCAGTCTGTCATATGTGGTTCAGACAGTCAGTAAGTTCGGCTCTATATAGTCATGTTGGGTCATTTTGGGTCATCCCAGTTTTCTGTCCTACAGAGAGGAATGGGTCACTGGCAAGAAGGACAACTTCTTAAGCTGGTTCTTCCGACATCTGGAGACCAGCACGAATAAACACAAGGTGGGACGGGAAACTGGAACCTCCTCTAAGGGAGAGAAGACGGTGGCCCGTCCAGCAGTTTAGTCATCATGCGCCTGGCCTGGTGGGGAGAGGATCAGTGAATCACACGTGGCAGATGTTAGTCATGTTGCTTAATGCATGACTGGAAAGCATCAGATCCGAGACAACCTCTGCAAAAGGGGGAGAGGAGCGACTCAGTGAAAATAGGAACAGATGGCAGATAATCAAAGGCGGGAGGGACTCAGAATGGGAGAGAGGAGAGAGGGGAAATGGAGAGCTAGAGAAGGGTGAAGGAAAGCAGGATACAACAGGCAAGCACCATTCTGGGACCTAACCCCAGCTCTGCTGCTCACCCCTCTCCATCCACTGATGCAGAACTCCTACGGAAAGAAAGCCACACGCGAGCGATTTCAAAGCACCTTTTGTTCACTTTCCAATCCCTTAAAGTGCACAGCACTGAACTGCAAGCTACCTGCTGAGCATGGTTTCAGTGTGGCCACTGCTCACGCCCAGAACAAGCAGCAAAATCCCTGATACTAAACACAGCCGTTTGGACTTGACCGACATGGGCTGCAAAAGACGACATGCTGTTCGGGACATCTGAAACTTGACACACGCACCCCGCCCCGCAGACAATGGGGTCATTCATGCTGCAGGTTCCTCTCTCGTGATCCTATTCTTCACGCCTACAAACCCAGCGTGCATCCCAGAGACCACCTGGGAAGTGGGAATCCTCCCACACATAGGCCAGGCAAGGCCAGTTCCCAGTGCAGGACAGCCACTTCCCACATTCCCTTTCAGCACTACGCAGTGAAGATCCAAGGCAGCAATAACATGCGGCAGCTCTGGGTGGGGGATCATTTCAGGGGGCAGCAGGGGACAGGATGCTGGTGGGGGCACCAGAGATCTGAAAGCCCCCAGCTCATCACCAGGGCATGGGCTGGTCAGAAGACAAGTCCCTGCTTTTGAAAGGGGAAGAGGTGGGTGGAGATAGGAGAGTGGGAACAGATTGAAAGAGCTGGGGCTGGTTGCTCTTACAGTAGATTTAGATAATAAGTAGGGCTATCAAGCAAATAAAAAAATTAACCGTGATTAATCGTGTGATTAATCGCACTATTAAACAATAATGGAATACAATTTATTTCAATATTTTTTTTGATGTTTTCTACATTTTCAAATATATTGATTTCAATTACAACATGGAATACAAACTGTATAATGCTCACTTTATATTTATTTTTGATTCAAAGTATTTGCACTGTAAAAAAACAGAGTATTTTCAATTCACCTAATACAAGTACTGTAGTGCAATCTGTTTACCATGAAAACTGAACTTACAAATGTAGAATTAGGTACAAAAAAACTCCATTCAAAAATAAAACAATGTAAAATTTTAGAGCCTGGAAGTCCACTCAGTCCTACTTCTTATTCAGCCAATCACTCAGACAAACAAGTTTATTTACATTTGCAGGCGATAATGCTGCCCTCTTCTTATTTACAATGTCATCTGAAAGTGAGAACAGGTGTTCGCATGGCTACTTTTGTAGCCAGAGTCGCAAGATATTTACGTGCTAGATGTGCTAAAGATTCACGTGTCCCTTCATGCTTCAACCACCATTCCAGTGGACTTGGGTCCATGCTCAATAACAATCCAAAGCAGTGCGGACCGACGCATGTTCATTTTCATCATTGAGTCAGATCCCACCAGCAGAAGGTTGACTTTCTTTTTGATGGTTCGGGTTCTGTAGTTTCCATATTGGAGTGTTGCTCTTTTAAGACTTCTGAAAGCATGCTCCATACCTCATCCCTCTCAGATTTTGGAAGGCATTTCAGATTCTTAAATCTTGGGTTGAGTGCTGTAGCTATCTGTAGAAAACTCACACTGCTACCTTCTTTGCTTTTGTGATATCTAGAGTGAAAGTGTTCTTAAAATGAACATGTGTTGGGTTATCATCCAAGACTGCTATAACATGAAATACAAGGCAGAATGTGGGTAAAACAGAACAAGAGACAATGGGACATACAATTCTCCACCAAGGAGTTCGGTCACAAATTTAATTAATGCATTATTTTTTTAATGAGCATCTTCAGCATGGAAGCATGTCCTCTGGAATGGTGGCGGAAGCGTGAAGGGCCATTAGGATTGTTTAGCATATCTATCTGGCATATAAATACCTTGCAATGCCGGCTACAATAGTGCCAGGCAAATGCCTTTTCTCACTTTTAGGTGACATTGTAAATAAGAAGAGGGCAGCATTATTTCCTGTAAATGTAAACAAATTTGTTTATCTTAAGTGGTTGGCTGAATAAGAAGTAGGACTGAATGGACTTGTAGGCTCTGAAGTTTTACATTGTTTTGTTTTGGAGTGCAGTTATGTAACAAAAATATCTACATTTGTAAGTCGCACTTTCACAATAAAGAGATTGAACTACAGTATGTGTGTGATGTGAATTGAAAAATACAATTTATTTTATCATTTTTACAATGCAGATATTTGTAATAAAAATATACATTTTGATTTCAACTACAACACAGAAGACAATGTATATGGAAATGCTGAAAACATCCAAAATATTTAATAAATTTCAATTGGTATTCTATTGTTTAATAGTGCAATTAAATCTGCGATTAATCTTTTTAATCGCAAATAATTTTTGTTTAGTTCATCGCATGAGTTAACTGGGATTAATCCACAGCCCTCATAATAAGCTCTTTCGAGTAAGGTAGGGTGCAAGCTTCTACTGTGGTATCTTTGCTTTCCATCTTGTCCAGAACGCAGAAGTTCAGCAAGCCACAAGAATGATGCTGTGTCTGTCTTGTCTATTTACAGTATAAGCTTTTGGGGGCACGGACTGTTTCACATGGATTCTATGTTTGCACAGTACCTAGCACCAGGGCTGGCTCCACGCACCAGCCGAGGAAGCAGGAGCCTGGGGTGGCACATTCTAAGGGGTGGTATTCCGGTCAATCTTGGGGCGGCACAATTCGGCCGCCCTTTTTCTGTTTGTTTGTATTTTCTGTTCGGTGGGTTTTTTTTCCTTTTTGCTTCGGCAGCTTGGGCGGCTTTCTTTCTTTTTTTCCTTGGGGCGGCAAAAAAGATTGTGCTAGGCACGGCCAGCTCTATGGTGCCCCATTCTTGACCGGCCCTTAGGCACTGCGGTAATAAACATGGCTAATTAATAGTGACTGAAAAACAATGACATTGGGAGAGGGAGGTGGGGAAGTATACCACATACCTCTAAAATGTTTTAATTCCAGTTTTGTGAGGAAGGTTTGCAGTGTGTGTTATTTTCGCAGCCTGTTCCTACTCCATAAAAGGGCACTATCTGAGCATATGGTAGGTCAAATTTCCATTCCGCCCACACACACTGGAAGTGACAAAATGTGGCTACTGCCAATGCTTAGGTTTACTATTATACTTTAGCGAGAATCCGGCATTTGAATTTCCACTCGGCGCACTTTCTGGTTTGCCCTGGCATCTGCGGTTTGCCCATTCCCGTCTAGAGGAAACACTGATGCTATTATTTGTAATCTGTCAAAATTCTGATTTTTATTTTTAAATCCCAGGAAATTAGGAAAGAGCATCAAATTTATAAGGAGTAGGAAACGAAGAGCCTTTTAAATTGCATAGTTATAAAGGTGGTCTTGAGGAGGTGGGACATTAGCATGTTGAATTACTGACATTCATGATAGTATCAAATTGGGAGGAACTGCACACACCTGTGAGGACTAGCAAATAATAAAAGGGGATGAGGGCCCTTATTCAAGTCAATGGGAACTTTGCCGTTGACTTCAGTGAGTACAGGATCAAGCCCACAGAGAAGTTTTTCAGTCTCTACCATCTAGGGTTTTATTACTCACAAGCCTGGGGGAGTCTGAGATTTTTCCTTTAAAATGTGTTAAGTTTTAGTGCCCATGAAGCTGGAACCACAACCTCCCCTGCTATTTCGGCTGGGGCCCTCCCCTCACACACAGCACTGCCAATGCTCCTCTCTCCTGACCTACAGCCCCCCTGCTAGCAGAGCTTAATTTAAGAGGTAGTTCAAAACACAGAGCTAGTCACTGAATAGCCCAACATCAGGAGCTATCAAACTCACAACACACCATCTCTGAGAGTCAGCCATTTATTTGCTTAGCCCCATAGGAAGATCTTTGTGCTGCTAACTTGGAGCCACCAAGTCTCGGTGTTATGGAGCCAATGCACCAGGGAGAATGGAGCGGACATAAAACAGTGGCTTGTTTGCCTTTTGGATGGGATGAGCTATCAATATGTGGTGTATGTCCAAGAGAGAGACAGCCTAATGAATACCCCACGTCAGCTTTGAGTTACATTCAGGGAAATTTGGAGACGTACAAGATTATTCTTCCTGCAAGAGACTCTCCAAAGGACACTGGTGATCCTGTGCAGTATTTGCAGCTTATTTTAATTTATTACTTCAAGTAAATAAGTGACTTTAGCATGAATCAAATTATTTGGTTAATTTGTAAAAAACTCAATGAACACAGGGTTTGCTCTCCCTTTTAAATTTTTTTACCTTAAACATTTGTTGTTGGGAACCCAAAATCTACCAGCCCTGTGCTAGTGTCATTGTCTGTGTGTTGTACAGCCCACTCAGTGTCTCATCCACCGCTACAATTCCTACCTAGGGGATTTAGTTTGGCAGGTCAGGTTGGAGAGGGTCATGCTTTAGGTCTGGAGGCACCAGATTCAATTCCTGGTGATGCTTGAAATGGCACTTGTTATAGGGCATGATAACAAGGAACCGAAGGTACCACCTGGATTTGTGTGGGAGAACCTCAGTGCTCACATGGAGCTGATTGCAGGATTGGGGCTTAAAAGGGAAGCAGATCAGCATTGCTTTCTAAGCTGAATGATGTGGAGGTGGAATCTACAAACATCAAGAATGATGGAAAGTCGACTGGCTTTGTTTTTACACCCATTTGGATTTAATAATCTGAGGTGATATTAGGATCTCAGGGAATTAACTGAAAAACTAAACATCACTTCCCCATCTTAGGTACTTATCTGAGCCCCATCTTTCGAGCATTCAGTTGTTAATGTATTATCCTCACACGCCCTTATAAGGTGGGAGAGTAGAGACTAAGACCCAGATACTCAGAAATACGTCAGAGCCTAAAACCCATTAAAATCAATGGGAGTTAGGTGCTCAAAAGCCTTTGAGGAGCTGCCCGAAGCGATTTGGTTAAGGTCACAGAGGAAGTCTGTGGTGAAGCAGGGACTCAAATCCAGGTCTCAGAAGTGTCAGGCTAACACCTTAACCACTAGACCACCCTTGCTCATGGCACAGTCTCCTGCAGATCATAGAATAGAACTGTAGGACTGGAATGGCCCTCAAGAGGTCATCTAGTTCAGTCGCATACACTCAAGGCAGAACTAGGTATTATCTAGACCAGTTGTTTTCAGCCTAGTTACTATTGTGGGCTGCCATCCAATACTACCTGTATGCCCCAGAGGATGTCAGATGGGCTGCAGCTGTGTGCCGATTGGGCCGCAAGCAGCCCATGGGCTGCAAGTTGAGAGCCACTGGCCTAGACCATCCCTGACAGGTGTCTAAGCTGCTCTTAAAAATCACCAGGGACAGAGATTCCACAACCTCCCTAGCCAATTTATTCCAGTGCTTAACCACTCTGACAGGAAGTTTTTCCTAATGTCCAACCTAAACCATCCTTGCTGCAATTTAAGTCCCTTGCTTCTGGTCCTATCCTCAGAGGTTAACGAGAACAAATTTTCTCCCTCCTCCTTGCACCAACTTTTTATGTACTTGAAAACTGTTATCGTGTCCCCTCTCAGTCTTCTCTTCTTCAGACTAAACAAACCCAGGTTTTTCAGTCTTCCCTCATGGGTCATGTTTTTTAGATCTCTAATCATTTTTGTTGCTCTTCTCTGAACTTTCTCCAATTTGTCCACCTCTTTCCTAAAATATGGCACCCAGAACTGAATACAATACTCCAGCTGAGGCCTAATCAGTGCAGAGTAGAGTGGAAGAATTATTTCTTGTATCTTGCTTACAACACTCCTGCTAATACAGCCCAGAATGATGCTTACTTTTTTTTTTTTTTTTTTTTTTTTGCAAACTGTTACCCTGCTGATGTTGCTAGTACAATGTTTCACAAAAATGATCGGGGAGTGAGGTGTTGGCTTATGAAGAAAGAGTAGGAGAAACACTGTGATAACTGAAGGGGAAAGAATTACAGTCCTGAAACATGAGGGATGTAAACACTACTGAGAGGAAACACTCAGCATAACTAAAAGATGTGTATCTAGGAACAGGATGGAATCTAGAAAGGGAAACTGAGCTTGACTGAACATAAAAACATAACATAACGGCCATACTGGGTCAGATCAAAGGTCCATCCAGCCCAGTATCCTGTCTTCCAACAGTGGCCAGTGCCAGGTGATTCAGAGGGAGTGAACAGAGCAGGGAGTCATCAAGTGATCCATCCTCTGTTGCCCATTCTCAGCTTCTGGCAAACAGAGGCTAGGGACACCATCCCTGTCCATCCTGGCTAACAGTAATTGATGGACCTATCCTCCATGAATGTATCTCAATCTTTTTTGAACCCTGTTATAGTCTTGGCCTTCACAACATCCTTTGGCAAAGAGTTCCACAGGTTAACTGCATCTGACGAAGTGGGTATTCACTCACGAAAGCTTATAGACAGATGTATTAGAGCATAAGGTGCCACAGGACTCTTTGTTGCTTTTACAGGTTGACTGTGCATTGTGTGAAGAAATGCTTCCTTTTGTTTGTTTGTAACCTGCTGCCTATTCATTTCATATGGTGACCTCTAGTTTTTGTGTTATGAGAATGAGTAAATAATGCTTCCTTATTTACTTTCTCCACATCAGTCATGATTGTATAGACCTCTTATCATCTATCCTCCATTAGTCGTCTCTTTTGCAAGATGACTAGTTCCAATCTTATTAATCTCATACAGAAACTGTTCTGGGACTGGGGCATATTGTTTACTGCCAACTCTCATGATGGTCTCAAAAGTCTCACAATATTTGGTGGCCTTCTTAAAGTTCCAGCTCCTGGCGGCATGTGAGGATGTAAGACTCCCACGTTTTATTTTTTAAAATAAGCAAGTTTTTAGCCCTCTTGGTTGTGTGAAAGGCTTGAAACTGTGACCCAAGTATCCCCAGAAGGTTCAAATCCCAGAGAACAAATACAAAGAATAGTACTTTTTAAAATGTCATAATTTTTAAGCCAATCTCATGATTTTTTGGAGCCTGATTCATAAGTTTTGAACTCAGCTTGGGGCTGACAAGACTGTAATAGCTTTAGGAAAGCTCCCCAATGCCAGATCAAATCTTCCCACAGAGCCAGTGTTGTTTGGCTGTGGAACAGTCTTCCCAGCCCCTGTGTCCTTTAAAACTAGGCAAAATCCTGGGGATCAGATTGTAGGGAATGATCCTGCTAAGAGCAAGGGGGATGAACTCAAACAAATCACTGCATTATGGATCAGTTAAGGCTGGTCTGCATACCACACACCTACTACAGAACCACCAAGGCAAAGAAATGAAAAGCTAAGCCACCTAACAGTACATACATAACCTCTTCTCGTCCACTCAGGGACACAGACTTTACAAATGGCAGAACCATCACACACTATAGACCACAAACTGGAACCTTAACTCTTACCCTTCATGGCAGTGGGACGAGGGAAGTTTGGGAAAGGAAGTGCTGGAAACCCTATGGGGGCACAGTTAAGGATGTGCTGTCTGTTATTAAGTATTTGTACAGTGCCCACGCAATCAGGTTTCAACCTCAGATTGGGCCTCTAGATCCTACTGTAATAATAATAAATAGTGAGACAAGCTAGGTATGAATAAATAGAGCTAGATGCATCTCTTTTTCTGTACCCAGAGCTGCATATCCCTACAGTACGATACCATTCTCAATTTCCTTGAAACCAACATCTGCATTGGATTTTCAGAGATCATGTCAGAAATATGTCTCCAACTCCCCCCTACGTTGTCTCAAGGGTCCCAGCTATTAAAACATCCAGGAATCCAATTCCAGCTGTAAACATCCCTTTCTCTTCTAATGGAATCCAGTGCATTACAAAGAGTGCTTTAAATATATACACAACATGGCTTACATATGGGTGTAATGCTGGACCAGCCATAGTAAAAGGCCTAACCTGATGCTTTTATCAACACTAAAAGAACCAGAGAGCTTCCTTTATCCATTAGGAGAAAACCTCAATGCAAAGCAGCCAGACGTAATTGCTCTGACCGGAATCCTCTTCTCCCTGGGCACAGCTGTGGCTGGACCTCTGTGGATGATATGAAAAATCTTGCTGCCTCAGCTTGAGATCTCCCTGCTTGCAGAAGTTGGGTGAAAATGAGGATGCTGTGGAGAAGCTAGTAGCACCTCCATTCTGCATGAGAGGGGTGTGATCCATCTCCACTCTATACTCAGTGAGTCCTCACTGAAAAGAAAATTTAAAATTTCCTCCTGTCTCAGTAAAGTTAAAACACATCTCAATTTTTCCTCCCTAGATGTCCCTATTTATAGATATCAAAAGTTAGCAGGCATGTAATTGCTAGTAATAATTAGCAATCCAATCCTAATTGCTAACATGAATAATTATTATGAAATGCTTTCTGAAAATTTAAGCGCACAAAACCCACTGACTTTCCCTTTTCTATCCTAGCCTAATGTTCTTAGCAAACCCTAGCAGGCCTGTTACATGTGATCTGTGCCTGAATTGAAACTGGCTGCTCTTAAAGAGACTGTCAGTTGGTGTAAGCCCAGCAGTCTGGGTTTGTGTCAAAAAAAGTGGCTCACAAAACCATTTGACTGGGAGTATGATTGAGAATTAAAAGAATTTATTGAAGCGCAGTTTTTGGTTTTGAGTTTTTCTGGATTTAAGCATTGCACTAGAAACAGCCCTGAGCTATTGCAGGAGAACCAGAAAGTGAAACTGACTAGAAACAAAAGTGAAAAAAAGATTAGTGGAGTTTCACTGTCCCAGGTGATTGAAACAAACAATCAGCAGCAACAGGGAAAAAGCAAACTAGATTTGAAAACCCCTTTCTAGTTGAACAGTCTAACCTGCTTTTTCATTCTATGGGCTATTATATAAGACAAGCAGATCCTGTAATAAGAGATTCCCTTGCACAGACTCCTACTTGCTTCTCAACATGCTTCCTCCTGTGACCTCCCGGGGTGGGCGCCACAGACCACAGTTTGAGAACGGCTCTAAAATGTTATTAGTTGGGGGTGGGAGGAGAATTACTTTAAATACATGATTTTAATCTTCCCAGTGTCCTGTGAACCAAACCAGACTTTTGGAGACATTCTCCCACCACATCCTGCAAGACTGTTTCCAAGCAGAGATTCTAACCTGCCCTATTTTTAGGCAGGATTTTACTCTCCCGCTCCTCCACCCCCATTCTACCTCATCAAAATAAGAAAGAAGAAAATCAGCCTGTTCCAATGTCTTTGAGAAGAGTTAAAAGTTACTTCCCTCTGCCCCACTCCAAATGTCCCTGTTCATAGCCCTTGTAGGTTGGTAACTATGCCTAGCTGATGTGTTAACTCATGGATCTATAGTTCCCTGGCTTGTCTGTCATGACCCATTCTTTCTCTAACCTCAGGAAAGTTCCTCCAAATCTTTCCAAAATGCTAGTGTGGCAGGGTGGTCTGCGAACCTCAAGCCCCAGCTCCGACCTGCTCCTGGGTCAGGTGACTGAGGGTCATGTGATTGCATGCTGGACGGAGCACCTGCTATAAAAAGGGGCTTCCTCCACCACACTGTTCCTCTCTCTTAGCCTGAGAAAGATCATGACCTAATTCTCCACGGAGAGAGGTAGGAGGACAGCGGCCTTGGGGAAGAGCGGCTGGAACGGGACTAGTAAGCTCCCCGGGCAGATGAAATTGGGCCAAGAGTCCAAGAGAGGCTCATTGAAGCAAGACCAGTGGGACCCTTTGCTAGACAGAAGCTGGGAGCTGTGGACCATGTTGTGCTTGGGGAGACCTAACCAGCAGTAGCAATAGGCACTGCTTAGTTTGTAATGAAAGCGGTGCCGGGGCTCATCCTACGGTTTTACATGTATAACGGATGCAGCAAGCCCAGCAGCACCGGGGCTCAGCCCTGGCACAAGTTAAGCACAGGGGATAGGGAAGGAGCCTGTGAACCCAACAGCTGGGTAGGAAGCAGTCCTGGGCTGGAGTGGGGTGTAGGGCCAGAATAGATGGCTGCTCCTCTGTATGAGGCTCAGGGCAGAGGATGGGACCAGGCCACCCTCCAGTGTCATAGGTGGGAGAGGGGGGACACAAAACCCCCAGAAACCAAGGGGAGAATGAGGCTGAGTACTGAGAGGAACACTGAGCCCAAAGGGGACAGTGGAAAAGGCCAACAAAACCCTGCAGTAGGGATGGAGCTCTTGGATCAGCAAACTATCCCTGCTGGGATCAGTTCTAAGAATTTGGCTCACAATTCTGTGCAACACAGAACTCACTGTTTGTATATAAAAAGCCAGTACTCTTGTTGTATAACAATTTAACTCCTGGACTCCTGGCTGTGGTGAAGGGGTGCTCACTTGTGCTCAGCAGAAGTCCTGCTGGGAAATCCTTCAAGCCAACAGCAATGGGTGGTAACTGCTTTACAGTTAATTTCCTTGTAGCACCCCACCATTGACGGTTGCAGCCCAGGAGGGTGTTTTTTTATGGTGTCTTCTTGAGGTTTATTGTGTCTCTTCTGTTTAAAAGGACATCAACCTGAAGCTCTAGTTTTTTAAATGGGTTAACAAGATATATATAGATCTACACACATACCAACAGGCCCCCCTCTAACTAGCATGTTTGCAAGGTAAAGGTATGGAACCCTGAGGGATTTTCTCCTTGTATTTGTCCTGTCCAGGGGAGGGTGGGGCAGTACAGGACATACATTTCTGGGGGAAAATCTGGATCTAAGGGCGTGCTGCAGTCACCCTGCAGCGTAACCAAGGCTGACACGAGCCAAGGTCCGGCTGGCTGGGTAGCTGCAGCACAGACACAGCTGGGAGTGACTTACATGGTGGAGGCTGTTTGCCATCCAGGCTGGAGGCTACAGCGGCAAGGCATCGTAAAGGGCACCCCAGCTTACAGGCAAGGGGGACATAGCTACTCAGTCTGGATTGTACCCTGGTACACATGCTTAGCCAAATTAACACTAGAGTTGCCAACACCACTTTCTGCCACACTGTGGATTTATTTAGGTCTCTCATCCAAGTGCTCACCAGACCTAGTCTTGCTTAGCTTGCAAAAGCAGGGATAACCCAGGTCCTGGTGGTAGCTCCACTATTCTCACTGAGCTTCTTATTCTCTAGGTTTCCTCCTGGTTGATGGCTGACTGCTTTAGGATAACATAGGTACAGCTGAGGCTTGAAGCCCCAGACATGTGGAAGCACATGGACTCTTATATTATAAGAAACAGCATGAGTTCCATCTTGGTTAACTGACCATGTAATTAGTCTCCAAGAGCAAAGTGTCTTCTGCTTTAAAGCATGCCTTTATTTCCATACACAGCGCTGCTCTGCCTGCTTATCCAGTTAATAAATTCATCAGGTGGCCTATAAGATGCCTCATTCATTCCTTTACAAGCTGATCACCATATTGATGATAGATTTAGAAGTGCCAGGATGGGACTGAAAGGGGAGGGAACGAGATGTTGGCAACATCCACAAGAAAGAAAACGACAGTATTTAAATAGCCCTGGCTGTGCAAGCAGGAAGCCATTTTGACAACTAGAGAATTCAACTTTCCAGCGGTTAAATATACTCTGCACACAGCAGCGAGTCAAGGCAATGGTAGTGAAATAAGTGTGATGGGGAGATTTGGAGCCCTAATCCCTTTCTCTCTAGCAGTGGGCTGCGGACAGCCCTACTTGCTTTGCAATTGCATGCTTGGCTCTAAGGCATGGAGCTGAGACTAAATGCAAAGGGGGAGCCAGCAAGGCCTCTGTCCAGTTGTTCCAATTCCCTTTTTATAAACTAAAAATAATCTGGATTATACAGATTCACTTGTCTGAAGATTTACGACTGTTTCACCTGCTTTGGAATGGGAGACCTAAGCACACGGATCAGTGGCTTGCCAAGGTGTGTGCTTAGCTAGATAAATCGTGTCAGTTCCCTGAGCTCCTCTGCCAAAACTTGATGCTGTAACTTCCTCATAACAGGAGACACTCCCTATGTTCTCTCAACAGCAGGAAATTCTATACATTTCCACTGTTGATGGTGTGGAAAGCTTGTCAGGATCTTAAACTGGTACCAAATCAGAAAGGGCACTGGCTCTCTATACTGATGTCACCTTCTGTGGCCCCACAAAATCATGAAACCTTTTTGTTAGCCTTCTCCTGGTGCTGGCCAAGTCAGCCATCCATCATACCAGGAGAAGGAAGCTGGACTGGGGGAGGAGGGCCACGCTCGGTGACTGTGTGACCTATTTCCAGTCCCTTGTACAGCCACGCATCCGAGCAGAATTCCTCTGGGTGGTGTTTGCTGACTCCCTAGATGACTCTGAAGAGCAGTGGGTGTTGTCTGGGGTTCTCTGATTGGTGTCCCCTCCAGACCCCTTATTACCCTCTGAACCCACTCCCTTCCCTGTGTTTTCATCTGTTGTCCCCTGCCATTACTTGTGGCCTGGCTAAAGGAGAGGGCCTTTAGCTATAGGTAGGCTTAGGCCCGTCATCCCCCTGGTTTCCACAATAACACTGATGCCAACAGTTCCTGTAAAACAGGACCTGAGCCATAAGCAAAATCAGTAGGAGTTCCACTGCCCATAGGGTAGTTACCTATTAGGTATGCAGGGAATAACACGTGGCTTCTTTCATCTCAAGATTAAGTGCTCTGCAAATGTTCCTTAAGATGAGTAGCTGCCCCTGGATTGCCATCTCTCAAGAGTGGTGAGATCTTCCCTTTTCTCCTGGGGTCATCTCATGGGATGTTCACGTGTCCCAGTATCACTTTAGGGGCCAACGACAGGTCATCACATAAGAGGAATTTGTTACAATGATCCAGATGCCAGCTGTCCTGTGAGGTGGGTTTTACTGCCCCCCCATTGTATAGATGTGGACACTGAGGAACAGAAAGGATAAGTGACTTGCCCACTAGTCACATGTGAGTCACTGGCAATGCTGGAAAGCCTGATTCTGGCCTTTCCTCTAATCACTAGACAACACTGCCCAGATACAGGCAAGCAAACATGGAAGGATCTTTACTGTGCACAGCCAGTAATCCCATTCTCTGTGTGGTAAGGGAACACATATGTTTGTTTGAACAGGAGAAATAGGAGGTTACCAGCTACCAATTTGGGTCCAGTCCACGGTACTGGACATTTAATTTTCACACACATTTTCTAAGTAAAGTTGCCTAGGTCTGATGGTTGCTTGTGGTCCAGATAACAGCATTGGGATATTGGAAGTTTGTGGTTAATCAGTTCCACATGGGTGAAACCTGGGCTATGAAGAAGCTTTCCAAAAGCTTGTCAGAACAGCAATGGGTCTTTTACGACACTGATACTATTGCTTCAATTGCCAAAAACAGGGGCCCTACAGCTATCTACTGCTGCCCATGCTATAAATCACCACTTCAGTACTAGAACATAGTCATGCTACCAACAGCTGTCCAATCTGATGCAAATCTCTTTGGTACTTCTTTCCTGACATCTCACCTACATGGCAATCGAGAGAAAGTTGTTTGGAAGCCTGATATGCAGACTGTGTGATCAATTGATCACCGTGAAGGGCTGGGATTCCAGGGCTGGGTTTGACTCTGCCACTGACTCACTGTATGGCCTTGGCTAAGTCTCTCGTGCTGTGTGTAGTGGGGCTAATGCTACTCACTCACCTCCCAGGAGGGCCATAAGGATCAGCTGCAAAGTGCTTTGTGACCCTGAAAGGGAAGACACTCTTAACCCTGGTCTACTCTGGGGGTGGGAGGGAGGGAGGGAGATTGACCTAAGATATGCAACTTCAGCTATGGGAATAGCATAGCTGAAGTCAACATATTTAGGTCAATTTACCGCAGCATCTTCACAGTGCTGGATCGACTGCTGCCGCTCCCCCGTTGACTCCGCCTGCACCTCTTGTGGCGGTGGAGTTCTGGAGTCGACAGGAGAGCGTTTGGGGATCGACTCATTGTGTCTAAACTAGACATGATAAATCGACCCCCAAAAGATGGATTGCTACCCGCTGATCTGGTGGGTAATGTAGTCCTGCCCTTAGACAATGTCTGCATTTATGGCAGCTTGCAGAGTACTTAGACTGCACGCCCCAAAGTATGAGTATCAATAGCTGTGTAGACAGCGAGGCACTGTTTAACTGTAGATGAATAAAGACAAGCCAGAACCTTAGAGTATATACCCTACATGACTCTCCACATCCCCAAACAGCGCCTCCATTGTCTATGATGTTATTTTTAGCAGTCTAGAGCCCGGCTGCCTCCCTGCTGCTGGAACCTTTCGCTGCCCCAGTGAAAGGCTCTGGCAGGGGAAGACAGTGGGGGAATGACTCCAGTATACCCTCCACATTGCAACAAGTGTAGACAAGGTCTTAATGACAGGCAAGGAATTATTCTGGAAAATCAAATGGAGCAGGCCGTGCTTCTTTCATGGCCTTGGAAGTCCCCAACTCACCCTCTTGCTCCCCATTTCAAAAGTCAGGGACTCATTGGTTCTAGTGATGGCAATTCCTTCCACACCTTGTCCGGTTGGAGGTAGGGGATCGATTTGTATCAAACACCAAGGGCGTCATTCTGTGGGATAAAACCCACAGACAAAGAGGGGTTCTCAGATTGATTGGAAACAAGGCAGGACAGATTCAGAAAGCGAGACCGGGTTCAAAAAAAAAAAAAAAAAGCACCAAGCGCTGGGGGAATCTGAAGGCTAAGAAGGGATCAGCAGTGTCTCCCCAGGATCACGGCTTAATGTCTGTAAATTGCTCTGAAGATATAAAATACCATGTAAGAGCTAAGCTCTGTTACATTAGGACCCTAACATTAACAGACGTGCAACCATACATTCACTTGTACTCACCTAGAAATAGAGATTCATAGCGTTTAAGGTCAGAAGGGACCATCAATTGACATCTCAGCAAAAATACACTAGAAGTGGGTTCTAGCCCACAAAAGCTTATGCCCAAATAAACTGGTTAGCCTCTAAGGTGCCACAAGTACTCCTTGTTCTTTTTACAAAAACTAGACTGTCAGCCTATATATAACCAAATGCTGTCACCCTGACACACACTCTAACACCCATGCTGTACATAGGCATACACTCATATAACCATGTGTCCTGTAGGATCTATAGTAGGGTTAGAAAATTAGGTGACACTAACATAATGAGCAAGCTAATGAACACTGAACTAAAGTGGAGCTTCTATAGAAACATATCATAGAATCTGTTTTCACATGAACTCATGAGTTTCCTTTATAAATTCTACAGGTACTGATAGGCGCAGATCCCAGTATACCTGCACTCATGCTAATAATCTTATTTACACCACTCTCTACTCAAAAGGATCCCACGGGCTTTAGAAGCTTTACATCTTGGAATTAGTTCACCCCTCAAAGAAAGGGAGCCACCTCTGGTATGTAACATGGCAGCTATTTAGCAGCAGACAGCACGGCCTCAACAGTTTGGGACAAGAAGTGAAGAACACCATCCTATTAAGACATGAGCAATCTGGCCAGCACATTGTGGTGTGATACCAGATTAATCCACTGAGTTGAATGTTAGTAAAATAAATCCCAGAAGAGACCGTTTCTGAAGCCTTTGGGCACTACTATTGTTATAAAGATGATTGCACCATTACTCAGATTATTACAGAACAGAGAGTAATATAGACACACTGGACACAAAATCTTTAGGAGAGGCAATCTAGAGTACATAAGAGTTCCCTAATGGAGGGGGGAAAGGATGGGCTGAATTCAAATGCATAACAAGCAGGACGTTTTCATTTTCCAAGGGTTTATGAACTACTGACATTCCCGCCTGTTTCTTATCAACACTCAAAATTCAGTGAAACCTTATGATAACAATTAGCAAGTTCCAAGATTTCTAGAGAGGCTGAGTGGTCTAATGGTCTGAGCAAAGCTGTTTCCCTGGAGCTTCTGGGTTTCATTCCCAGCTCTGCTACAGGCTTTCTGGGTGACCATGAGCAAGTCACTTAGGCTCATATTTTCAAATGTATCCACTCATTTTGAGTGCCCAACTTGAGATACTTTGTTCTGACCCAGTATGGCTGAGCTTATGTTATGTTAACTGCATATGCACTACTCCTCTGTAAACCAGGCCTAAAGGTCCATCCAGCCCAGTCTCCTGTCTTCTGACAGTGACCAATGCCAGGTGCCCCAGAGGGAATGAACAGAACAGGTAACCATCAAGAGATCCATCCCCTGTCATCCATTTCCAGCTTCTGGCAAACAAAGGTTAAAAGTTCCCATTGACTTATTTAGGATTGTAGGTTTTCAGCATCTCTGAAAGTGAGACACTTGGGGGAAAATCCTGGCTCTATTGAATTCAACAGCAAAACTCCCATTGACTTCAGTGGGGCCAGGATTTCACTCTACATGTCTCAAGTGGGGCACCCAAAATTATTGGGCACTTTGGAAAGTTAAGGCCCAAGTCTTTCTGTACCTGTTTCACCATTAATAAGCTTGGCTTATTATTACTTACATACTGCCTATGGCTGGTTTATGGACGGATTAATTAGTGTTTGCACAGCACAGCAGTGTGATCTGTTAAACGCTGCATCATTTTGCAAATATCCAATTGACCATTAGAGCACCTCTCTGTGCTCAAAAATCACTATAAAAAGGAATCCATATTTATCATCTCTCAGTGAGTCCAGAACAAATTCTATACATCTCCAAGTAAAAACATGTTTTTCTATCTACTGTCCTGGGATCTGAGAGTCAAGCTGGGTTCTTTTTGGTTCGTGCATCATCAGCAGTGATAAAGACCATTCAGGCTAAATTTTGTCCTCATTTCTGTGTTTTAATTTCATTATTTTCAAATTATGCCTTCAGTTATACCTGTGCAACCCCACTGAAGGCAACAGGTTTGTAAAGATATAACTAAGGGCAGGATATGAAAGCAACGAAGATGCACTGCTGACCCTGGAACTTAAACAATCCTGTTGATGATGCATGACTCGAGCTTCCTCTCCCAGAGCTGTGTTGGGTCTAAAGGGCCAACAGGAGTAAAAGCAGTAAACACTTATTTTTGTCACTAAAGCAAGTAGCTCTAACTTTGATATACCCGGGGAAGCAGATCTGCTGAGTAAGAAGAGATCATTCTTCCACAGCCACTTTTCAGAAGATAACTGCACTTTAAAGGGACTCCATACCCAGTGGGGCTTTCCATGTGGAGGGTAGTGTTATCTCCATAACCATGTGCTGGTTTCCTGTGTAAAAATCATGGCTGATTGCAACCACTTCTCAAGAATAAGAGATGGGATTGGCCATTTAAAGCATGACAGAGGGGAAATACCTGCATCTTCTGCTGCTGCTGCTGCATTAGACCCCGAATAAGCAACACACAGGAGGCAGATGAACAAGTATTATCTTCTGAACTCTGCACGAGTCACCCAATTCCCCTTAGTAGTAACACGCGATAGGAGAGTGAATCTGCCTATGCTGAGCTGAGAGTACCCTCCCCACCCGCAAGGTGAGAGGGCAAGCAGAGTGGAAGACATTAGAAAGAAGGGTGGGTTAAAGCACAGGAAAGGACATAAATGAGGCAAAGCAGGAGACCACCACGACACACGCTCAACTCCATTATCCTCAGTGGAATTGCAGCGGTGATGCCAAGGGCAATCAGAAAGGAAGAGATAACAGTGGCTGCATGCGCTATGCAGGCTGTAAGAGTATGGAGCTGTAAGGGAAAGAATGGGGATTGCGGTGGAGGAGTGAGAGGAGACACAACAGCATGATAATTGCTGGGAACTTATTGAAAAATAAATGGGAGGCAGGCAGGCGAAAAGAGGAGCCCGTCCCCTTCACGCTGGCATCTGCTCAGACAATGTGCTAAACAGGGCTGGGCTAGGTCACAGCTTGAGTGGAAAAGCTCCCAGGAGAGAACTCGGGCCACTGCAGGAAGCGGTGTGTTGCTGGGGAAGTAGGTGGCACTCTTCCTGAGTGCAGAACTAGTGCCCTGGCGTGGTGCTAGGAGACAGTGCTGCTGGAGGTGGCCTCTCTAGGATGCCATGTAAACAAAAGGTCGTGATCAATGATCTCCTGGTGCTTTTTTATCAGGGAGGGAGGTTAACCCTGGTGTCCTGGCCATCTCCCTGCTCAAGCAACTACATGCTCCTGACTTAAAGCCCCCTGCATTTACATGCTGCATTCTTCTTCACTGACTGCTGCAGCACAGATGCTACATTCTACTCCCGAGGTTGCGCCTTCTCTGTGGCTAGCGAAATGATCCCTGGGCACATGGTTGGCACCTCCAGTAAAGTTTACACCATTCCTTAGAATAAAGGTGCTAGGACAGATCATTAAACCGCCATCACCATGGCGACTGATAATACACAACACATGAACAGCACTTTTCACAGAGTGTTACTAAGGTTAACCTGTGAACCCCAACAACAGCCACCATTCCCATTTTACAGGCTAAGATCTAGAGACTTGCCCAGGGCCATGGAGCAAGTCACTGGCAGAGCCAAGTCAGAACTAGAATAGGGGAGTTCCTTGGTTCTCCATCCACTAAACTAGGCTGCTTCCCCACAAAGATTTACACGCCAGTGCAGTCAGCCTGGATTTTCCTGGGATGTTGGACTGAGCTGCACCAAACCCAGCTCCCCTAGTGAGAGGCACTTGACAGCTTTCTTGACATTTTCTTGGTTCACGCCGCGATGCGGAATATACTCACTGTCTCCTTCCACTTTCTCAGGCGTCCGGCTCCAAATGATCTGCCTGGTCTCCAGCTTCACCTGAAACGTCCTCCTCTCTGGCCGCTGGGACTTTTTCTGGTAGAACAAGGTCAGCACGGTCCCAATTTCCAAACTCCTGAGGATCCTCCCCATGTCCCCAACCTCCATCCTGGAGTCCTCCAAAAACCCATTGACACTGTTCAGCCTGGACACTGACATCTTTACTGCATGGCCATCGCCTGAAGGAATCACAGAGCAGGATCCGTATCATGCATGAAAGGAAGGAGCCTTTGGGAAATGAAGCCAAGACCTTCGGAAACAAAATCTACCTTCTTATTTTCAATTCCTTTCCCCCCCAGTCACCCGACACAAGTGCTTCCTTTGCTGCAGTGGCTTCTAGTGCTGGCTTCCACCACCTATGCTGCAAAGAGCCAGGACTCTCCTCGGAGCTGTGGAAAGAGGAAGGGGTGGGATTGAAGGATCCTGCAACCTCCTCTTTCTGCAACCCAGGAAGGCTTCCCTGCTACAGTACAGCTGCAGCAGTGAAAGATCAGGCAGGCAGGAAGGCTTAGTGGCTGCTTTTCAGATCAGAGCTATCAAAAAATAATCCAACCAGGGCACGTCCAGGAGGCTGAAATTACAACAGCCCCTTTACACACACAAAATCCACCCCATCCAGGTCAGCGAGCAGGAGCTGTCGGTGCTGCAGGGTGGCATGGAGGAAAAGCCCCTTGTAGAGCTCTGCGAGGCTGGGTTTTACTGTCAGCGGTGGGAGAGATGGAGGAAAGAAGCCCAGATGGTGCAAAGTGAAAAAGCTGTCCATCCAGATCCAGAGAATTCCCCCGCAGCCAGCAAAGAGCCACCTCCTCCACACAGGGGACGGGGAGGGCTGGCGTGGAGGAGGGACAGGCGATCTCCTGGTGGCTTTTCCTGCGGATCTTGGAGAGGAATGAAGAGGGTTGGTCAGATTTCTGGCAGGGAATCTGGAGGACGTAGGGTTCTCGCTGCTCCAGCAGATCACAGTCAGAGAGCCCGGGGTTGTAGTTCTCCTCTCCGCCTGGGGATCCTGGCGAGGGAGTATTGGTGTGAACTCCTGGGGGCTGCTGTTCTGCTTGGGGATCAAGATGACAAGGGGGGGTTTCTCCCCCCTTTTCTCTCTCTCCCCTTCTCTGCTGATTAATTTCAGGCTGGTGAAATGGACGCCCAGAGGAAACGGCAATCACACATGGCCGGAAAGAGATCAGAAAGGAATTTTTTTAAAAAAAATTGCAGGATCTTGGAGAAAGAAAAATAGAAGGAGAGAAAGAAAAGGTGGTGGAGGGTGACATCTAGAGGCAGAAAGCGCCTGCTTCCCTCTGGAGGGACGGGGAAGGATAGGTTGTGGGACATGCTGCTGTCCACACGGTTCTTACATCTGGAGAGGCTGGCTTTTATTTTTGCTGATGGGTGCTCTTAAAGGGGGACGGTGAAGGTGAGGCCTCTGCCACTTTGGGGGGGGAGGCTATTTTCAGCCTATTTATACACTTCTTCCATAGTCTAGTTATTGAATATGAGTCTATCCTTGGTATCTTATTTAATTATTAAAATAGTAACAAACTGTATAATTACATCATGAATTACAGTATATTAAAATCATTGCACTCACCTACAAACTGTCTTCATTAACGTCACAGTTTAAAGATATTACGTCTCTCTGGAGCTGTCTGGATGAAACTGGCAGCAATCTTAGTTACTTCTAGCTCCCTGGGATGGTCTTGAGGCATGCTAAGGACAGCTTCTTTATTCAGTCGCATTTGTCCCATTGGTGAAAGGAAATAATTTTTAAGTCTTCTGAGGCTGGAGAATGAGTCTTCCATAGTGCAGGATAATACAGGTACACTATAAATTCGCAGGACTCTTGAAGTATAGTGCACAAATGTTCATCCCCTTCAGTGCAGGGGCGGGGGTTGAGGGGCAGGGGGTAAGGGGCAACTTCAGCCCTGCGTGAGAGGGAGGGTTCTGGAGAGCGGCTCGGGACAGGCCAGCCTCACATGGGCTGGGGGCAGGGGGTCTTGGACCCATCCAGTGTGCAGCGGGTAGAGGGGGGCCTCAGGCTGGCCTTGCACACAAGGTGGGGAAGGGAGGGTCTCAGGCTGATCCCATGCAGGACAGGGGATAAGGGGGACTCAGGCCAGTCCCATGCCAGGGGGAGGAGGGGGACTTCAGGCCAGCCCTATCCATGGGCAGAGGAGGGGAAGAGAGGGACCTTGGGCCGGCCCTGCATGGGTGGGGCTCCTGCTGGCCTCATGGCAGGAGGCAGGGCATTGCATAGGGGGACAGGGGCCTTGGGCTGGCCCCATGCAGTGTCCCGTTTTCCCTTTGGGAAAATATGGTTGCCCTTAGTGTGACCAGACAGCAAATGTGAAAAATCAGGACCAGGGGTGGGGGATAATGGAGCCTATATAAATGAAAGACCCAA
Source organism: Dermatemys mawii (assembly GCA_007922305.1). NCBI lineage: Eukaryota > Metazoa > Chordata > Testudines > Dermatemydidae > Dermatemys > Dermatemys mawii. Next base: position 788,518 of record ML677507.1, read on the forward strand.
AAATTGGGACATCTGGTCACCCTAGTTTCCCTAATGCTAGTCTAATAATTCTGCCTTCCAGTTTCACAGTGCACCATGTAAGTGCTCCTGCCCACCTACTGGTGCCATTGCAGAATGGTGGTTTAAGGCAAAGTAACTTCCAATGGACATCTTTAATAACATTTATTATGTTAAAAAAACATTATGGCTCGTGGGTGCTGAGCCCACTATTTTTTTTCAGTGGATGCCTGAGTCCCAGAGCACCCAGGGAGTCAGTGCCTATGGGATAGAGGATGAAGTTTGTGGTGCATTATAGGGGGAACCTGATGGACTCTGACTATAAAGACACAATGAATTGCAATATTTGCACTTGTAGCATGGGACTACAGGCAAGGCCTTTCAACACTGCTGGCTGTGTTATGCATGGTGTAGTAAGATTAATCAAGGGTCAAGGTGTGTAGGTCTCCTGTAGACTTGTCTTTTTATTATTATTTCAGTCTAAAGAAAGGAAGAGTAAAACTGGGGCTACACAGAGAGGCATGGAAGTGAAGTGTGGGGTGAGAGATGAGGAAGGGATGGCATCCTGACTGGCAGAACCCTGGAACAAGGCTTATCATCCTGGAGGGAGCTGCCAAGTGTTGCCCTGACAGGTGACTCCTCTCATCTCAGCGCACTGAGAGCCGCAGTGAGTGAGAAGATGTGGGAATTTCAACCAACTTGTTTGGTATGGAGGTGAGCCTTACCAGCCTGTAATTGCCAGGATTACCACCAGAGCCTGTTTTAAAAATTGCTGTCACATTAATTATCCTCCAGTCATTTGATATAGAAGCTGATTTAAGTGATAGGTTACAAACCACAGTTAGTAGTTCTGAAATTTCATATCTGAGTTCCTTCTGAACTCTGAGTCCTGGGAACTTCTTACAGTTAATTTGTTCTAATGCCTCCTCTAATGACACCACAATCTGGGACAGTTCCTCAGATTTATCACCTAAAAACAATGGTGAAAGTGTGGGTATCAAATTCAGATCCTCTACAGTGAAGACTCCTTTAGTATCTCGATCATGCAGTGGCCCCATGGATTGCTTAGCAGCCTTCCTGCTTCTGATGTATTTTTAAAAAATTGCTGTTAGTTTTTGTGTCTTTTACTAGTTGCTTTTCACATTCTTTTTTGGTCTGCCTAATTATACTTTTACATTTGACTTGCCAAAGTTTATGATCCTTTTTGTTTTCTTCAGTAGGATTTGACTTCCAATTTTTAAAAGATCTCTTTTTGTCTCTAATCACCTCTTTTAATCTGTTTAGCTATGGTGTCATTTTTTGGTCTTTGTATTTTTTTTTTTTTTTAAATTTGGGGCCTAAGTTGATCAGCAAGCTGAGATGGCAACTGCTGCCAGGAAGCTCCCCTCAGCGTGCCCCGTCCCCACTCCTCCTCCTCCTCCTCCTCCTCCCTCCCACAGCCTTCTGCATGCAACAAACAGCTGATCGCGGTGGGTGGGAGGTGCTGAGAGGGAGGAGGAAGAGTTGATTGGTGGGGCTGCCGGCGGGCAGAAAGCGCTGTGGGGAGCTGACTGCCAGTGGGTGCTAAGCATAGGTACACCCATGGAGTCAGTGCCTATGCATAAATCTGCCCAGATGTCTCGAGAGGTCCACAACCTTTGCATCCGACAGGCAATTCACCATGCATTTCTCCTGGTCATCACCCTTTATTGATATTTCTAATAACTGAATCCCTCATTACTAGTACCTGTCTCTTCCTACTAACAGGAGTTCCCTATCCGGGAGAGGTATCCTAAGAGTGAGAGGATACCATCCATCCTGTAATGGAGCAGTAAGACAATAGTTCCTCTCTAAACAGCTCAGCTGTCACCACAACTGGATTATAGCTTTAGTTTCTGGGTACCTTATTGCTGGAAAGCTATTGACAAAATGCAGTGAATATGGAATAAAACAACAAAAATGATCAGAGATCTGGGGAGACGGATTTATAAGGACAGACTAAAGATCTGATCTTGCAAGGTTCTGAGCACCTTCAACTCCCCCTGAAATGAATAGCATGCACTAGGTGTAAGTAATATACCCAGTCTCAGCACCACTAACTAAACCGAAGCACAGAGTGCTCTTCCGCAATGGCTAACAGTACTTGCCCTAGTGAGAATATCATCCCCTCACACTTTCTCCTGACTGATGGGGATGTATCCACTATATAGCAATAATCCACTGGCAAGCTAGGTTCTTGACGGGTAATGTCTTAATTGTGAGCAAGCATAGTCATTGATTTTTAAGTGACTTTGCTGACAGTGGAAGGTACTAGACTGAATGCCCTGGAGTCTGACATTCTCTGTTTGTCACCCGAAGAGCTTTGTCACAGGTAATGGCAAAAGAGACATTTCAATAGGCACTAGTGTGGTCTTTCTGTTCTGCCTCCAAGATACAGAAAAATCCACCACCGCTCCCCAAATCTTCCCCATATACCACCCCTTGTAACAAATAGGCCTCTCTTTACTGACATATTCAGCAGATGTGTAAATGTGTGTGGGTTCCAATTCCTCCCCTCTGCTTTACCTCTTTTTGGGTCCCATTTTCAAAGGAGCCTCCATTCCCCCATCAGCCTAGGACAGACGTTCCCTTGCTCCTTTCCCCTGGCACCTCTCCTTGTGATTTTGCAGGAGTTGGCTATCCCAGGCCCCTCCTGCATGTTCTTCTCACTTCCAATGCTCACTTTAAGAGAAGATTAGCCCACATTTGGCCTCTGGTTTGGGGTACCTTGGGTTTTGGGAGTCCCCTTGAGACACCCTGCACCTCTGAGATGTACTGAGAGCCCAGAGGTGCTCTTGATGTCAGTGGGAGCTGTGGGTGTTCAGCACCTCTGCAAATTAGGGTCCAGGTTGCTCATCCCAAAACTGAGACACACAAAATCAGTGACCACCTTTGAAAATTAGGGCTCTGGACCCGTCCTTGCAGGTGTTAACAAAGAAACCTGTTCTGACGGTCTGACCCTCAGATAGTCAGTGGCCCTTGAGAACATATCTTTGGGAGTTGTCATGGTAACCCTGTTCACTGTGACCTGCTCCTGGCTCTAGAACCCTGGCATGGCTCCATCCCATCCCACCTCCTTCCTGCAGCTGCTTTACTGCAAAGGGGCTAATGAGCTGGCTGGGGCTGCCCCTGGTGGGATTTGTGTTTCAGAGGGATGATCAAGCACACATTCAGCATTGGATACTCCTATTCACAGCTAGACAAGGTTCGTCATTTAATTGTTAATGGCAATGAGACTCTTCCAAGCCATAAGGTTTCCCAAAGTAGCCATTGATGATCTTATGGATGTGATCTCCCTTCCGGAGAACATACTGAAGGGGTTAGGGAAGAATATTATCATGAGTAACTTTGGGTAAGAGCACCCAGTCCTGGCCCATGTAGAGTTAACTTTGGAATCATGGCCAAAAAGTTGCCCCTGTTGATTTTATGAGGAGTTGAGGGAAATAATTATATTTTAAAAAATCCAGAAGAGAAGAAATCCAGATAATAAAGTACATCTCAGCCCCCTCTCTCCATCTCGGGCCAGTTAACATTAGACAGGAGAAGGCATTAGAATGTCTAGGTGTAGCAAAGCGGCGACTCACCCCTGCGGCACCTCCCGCTGGTCTGTCCAGGAATTAGCTCTTCCAGCATCCGGAGCATCCTCTGCAGGCCGACGTCCTGCTCGCTGCTCAGCCTCGGGTCCCTCCCTGGACCCCAGTGCCTTCTTCCCTGGGGTGCTGCACTGCTGCAGTACCCCCACAGTCTCACACTGGGTCTCCCCTCCCTGGGGAATCCCCACCTCCTATCCCCACCTTGCCTCAGTCTAGGCAACTGCCAGTCACCACTTGCCCCTGTTCTCTGGGGCAGACTGCAGTGTCATTGCCATTCATCACTGGCAAGGGGGGTTGGCCTGCTGCTTCTGCCTCTAGAGCCCTGGGCTGCCCCCTGAAACCCCAGTACCCCTTAGTTGGGCTGTCTCCTAGGCCCTGCAGCCTGGGGGTTTCCAGGCCAGAGCTTCCTCAGCTCCTCCTACCTTGCCCCAGCCCTGCACCACTCTAGGTACCTTGCTCAAGCTCCCAGCAGCCAGGCCTGTCTGCCTCTGTAGCCAAAGGAGACTCTCTCTCCACCAAACTCTAGGCCCTTTTGTCAGGGACAGCTGAGCCCTAATTGATGCAGCCACAGCTGTGGCTGCTCTGCCCAATCAGCCTGGGAGCTTGCTTGCTCCCAGCTACAACCCTTTCCTGGGCTGTTTAAGCCCCTTTTAGGGGGAGTGGGGCAGCCACCTCACTACAGAACCATTAAGATGCAGTTTACAGTCAGTTACACTAAAGGAAGGGTTTGACCAGCATTTTCAGTTTTCTGCATGAACCATTTTTAGTGTCCTTCATTTTGGATTTTGGTCACACATTGTGTTTCACAATATTCAGCAGTGGCACACTGAGATGTATGGGTCTCTGCCATTTGTTCTGCAATTCCTAAGGACGACTGGAAAATAATTAATGGCTTTTCCTGTTTTAATTACAGTATGACTTCAGTTCCACGGCAAGACCCTCAAAAGAAGAGCAAACAGAAGTCTGGTAGTGTCTCTGAGACAATTATTGCTGGTGAGGGCATAAGCTCTTCTCCAAAGGTTGTGAAGAACCTCACCTTGCAGCAGGAGAAATCTCAAACAGTCCAGCAGGCTGCTGCCAGGAAGGGAATACAACCTAGTCTGAAGAGAGAACTAAGCTCTTTGTGGGTGCAGGAGAAGTTTAAGGCTGTAAAAAAGCTAAAATCCTCTCCCTCTTCTCCTGAAATAGCCACTGACCCTCCCTCAGTGCGAGATCTCTCAGCTGTGCTTGAGGAAATCCAGGTTATCAAGGGGACGTTGCAGGTACTTTCAGACTCATCAATGGAAATTAAAGCCAAGCTCTCCAAAGTACACAGTGAAATCTCACAGATCAACATGTTGATGGAGAAAAATGAATCAGGAATCAGCCAAGTGGGAGACCAAGTCAAGATTCAAGTCACTAAACTGGAGACCAGCTCTCCAGATATGAAGACACCACTCTGTCTTGCAGACAGACAGGACCTCACCCTACAGCAGGAGCAGCAGAGGTCTGTAACGCCGGAGTCCGGTGCTGCTGCAGGAGAAGTGGTGGAGCAACACAGTGTCCAGAATCAATGGGACCTCACTCTTTGGCGAGGGAAGAGGAACTCTGAAATAGCAGGGCCCCTGATAACAGGAGACTGGACAAGCTTGCAAATTCAACAGGACTCCTCCCCACTACCGCAGGAGGAAGACAATGGTCACGTATGAATGTTCTCCATTTGTTACAGCTTTCTTCCCCCTGACACCATCTGGGCCACTCCACAAGCTAATCTCAAGCAACCCAGGCCTCTCTGCCTATTTATGCCACCCAGTCCAGGTCTCTGCATATTTAACCTACAGAATCTGGGCTCTTTTGTACACTTGTCCTACACAGTCTGTCTCTCTCCACATATTTTTTCTATCTGATCTGGGCTTCTCTGAACCATCATCACCCAGACTGGCCCTCTGGGCAGACTTAGCCCACTTGACCTATGCCATTGTATGAGACAAGCTAGCAAAGGCTTAGGCCAACACTTTCTAATGTTGGATCCTAATGTTACACCCATAAATCCATATGTAGACACCAACTTAAAAGGCCATAATCTCAGCCATGCTGAAAACCCAACAGTCCTCACTCAACTCAATAGAGACTGGGTTCTGTGCATCTCTGAAAACCAACCAATCAGGTGGTTAGATATGATCTGAAGTACCTAACTTTATTATTACTAGTATGTGTATTACTGTACAACCTAGGAGCCCTAGTCATGGACCCCACTGTGCTAGGCGCAGTAGAAACAGAGAATAACGACAGTCCCTGTCTCAAAGAGTTCCTACCATCTAGGAATCCACATCTGAAAATTTTGTCCTGAGGAAACCTTGTAATCTGCTGGGAGATTCAAGTGACGTAACCTCTAAGGCGCCCTTGTGAGGGACTGGGCTTTGGCCAGATTTCTCTTGCTTTTAGTCTCCCCAGTGTGGGTGGCATCTAGAACTGTGCCATCAATTAAAGGCTTTATCCTGTTTATTTCAGAGCAGCAAAGAGCGTAGTCTGGTCTCACTTACCGACCTGGTGCTGACAACTGTAGCCAGTCTGAAGGACTCTGACAATGCCCATGAAGCAGCCATGACAACACTGGCTGCAATTCTGGAGGACCACAGGGCTGAGATGAAGGAGAAGGTAAGAGGGCAGGAGCTGTGAGAGGTGGAAATTGGAGTTCTCTATGTTGGGGACAGTGAATGGACCTTCTTTGTGGGTTTGCATAGTGACTTTTCCATAATGTAACAAATGTACCAAAACTGCTCATATTTTTAATTGTATCCACATCTGTATTATTGCAGTATCCCTCTACTAGTCATTAAACTAACCATCTGTGTCTTCATTGCAACAGTGGGCTATGTGCTGCAGTATTAATGAGCTGCCAGTATGACCTTGTGAATCAAGTCTTCTTCAGGAAAGATGCTCTCTGTCATAGTTCCTCCCAATCAAGGGCTCCTTCATACCCGTCTTGTCCTTCTTACTCTTCTCCGAGACTTCATGCTCACTCCTGGGTTCTAATTCTGTCAAATTTGTTACTATGGTCTCTGTACCTTTTTGCCCTGTGTATCACATCCGTCTGAGTTACAATATAAGTTCCACAGAGCAGGGACCATGTCTCTCTATGTGTTTTGTAAAGCTCCAAGTACACATGCACAGATATGATTAATGAAAATTCAGTTCCCATCACCAAGAAGTGAATCTTTCAGTGTCTTTTCTTTTGCTCCAGGTGTCAGACATTGTGGCTGGAATCTATCTTGAGATAAACAACATCCCAGAGGGCAGTGCCAGGCGGGCAACTCTCAGGGTGGTGTGTTCATTGGCGGAGGAGTACCCAGAGGAAGTGGTCTCAAGCCTTCTGAGACACTCACTCCCATGCGACAGGTAATTGTGTTAATGCATAGCCCCTTTCTAGTGCCTTTCACATGAGGATCTCAAAGTACTCTACAAATTGTAATGATCTGAGCCTCACAAAGCCTCTGTGAGGTAGGTCAGTACTGTCCCCATTTTACAGACTGGGAAATTGAAGAGAGACGAAGTGACTTGCCTAAGGTCAGCCACTGGGAATATGACCTAGGAATCCTGACTCTCATTCCAAGGCCGCATGGGCAAAGGGTGCTTGTTTGTGCTGGTACCAGAGAAGAAGAAGGAAGGAAGCTCCTTTCATTTCATAGTTAAACCCTGGGTGAACACCACATAAACCATGGCTCTAGGGACACATTTGGGTCTTTGGGGCTCAACACGTGGCTCTCATGAACTTGGTAGGTTTGATCAGAGCTCTGTTTCAGTTTGATGGTGAACAATCTCCACCGGGTTTTGATTTTACAGAACCCAAACCAGCCTGGTTCAGATCCAGGTCCCATCACTCCCAATGTGGAGTAATGGTTTTGTTTTTGTCTCATCCCCAGTCATCCCTGTATTTCTTCCTGTTTTCTGATGGGACACATTCCAGGCAGATTCCCTCTGTGCTGTGGGCCTCCTTTGGGACTGTATTTAGGGGCCTGGCTCCATGTTAGGCCTCATGAGTGCAGTCAGACTCTGGAAAGGGAGTTCAGGAGAAACTTCTCCACGCAGAGGGTGATTAATGAACACAATGGAACACAGATACCATGGTGATGGGGGCTATATAAGTATCTAAACAGAGGAGAGCGGTGAAGGTCTGATCAGGGTGCGTTACATTTCTGAATTTTCAGTAACGCAGCTGAGTTGTGGAAGGGCCTGTGCAGAAACCCAGAAATCAATGCCAAAGTTCTGTGGCAGCTGCTCGGAGAGCTGAAACAGAAACCCCGACTCCAGGAGAGCAGCAGCAGCAGCTCTGGTGATGGAGCCTCCCTCACTCCACTGGCTGTGAGTAATCAAATCAACAGGACCTTCCATTCCAGAGACAGGGAGGAGCTCTGTATCCTCCATATTGAACAGCAGCACATCAGAGGACTGAGGGATGATGTTGGTGACACATCTGGGGGGAATAGTGAGTATGGGTTCCACATCTGCCTGATGACACTCTGAAAGTCTCCCTGTCTTTTGCACTTGACCTTCCACCAAGACTTTTTACCATGACCACCCCCTTCAGACAGAAGACTGGATGAGACTCATCTGGAGGTGTTGTGACCGTAAGTACACATGCATTCGCACCTTACACACCATGGTAATAATCTTTGTATAAAATATGGCTTGTGAGGTATCATTTGAAAACTAATAAGTCATTGATCATTAATATTCTTGTGTGATGTATGAACATGGTGTTTATTAAGAATTATGGATGTATGCTGGAATTACTACTAATGTGTGTTTAAACCAGGCATGTCATGGGGAGTTGGTAAACATGTTTGCCTTAGACAAAGGAATGTGTATTTGCTTCTCTGATGAGCCCTGTATCTGACTGAGACAATGAAGGTCCATTTTTACATACCAGGTAAACAAAACTATCAAGCAAAGAAGAGGGGGAGGAAACAGCATGGCATCTACACTCAGGCAGAGAGAGAAACTTGGTTTGGGTTTTACTTTTCAAAGAATACATTGAAATGGTTTAATGGTCTATAAAGACAGGGTCTGAACCTAAAATTATAAGTAATTGAATCAACTGATGTTATTCAATATTATATTATAATACAGAGTGAGGTATTTTCTGAAATTTAATGGCACATGGGTGATTAATATCACTGTAAAATGTCTGTATTACACTGCATGAAGAAATATAGATACTCAATGATATTATGCTTTAAAGTCTGTGTGGCCAAACAGGGAGAAACAGGTTCCCTCCCAGAAAGGAGAGAAGGTAGCTATCTATTTAAATTAAGCCTGGTGGAATCAAAGTAACGGAAACCCCATTTACATCTAGAGGGATAAGAAGCCCCAGGAGGGGAAAGAGAGCATGAAGGCATCCTGCAAACAAAGTCACAGAACTTTGGAAAATATGAGCAAAAACAGAAGCTATCTTTGGCATTCATCGCTAAACAGACACAAGGGAACAGAGCTCTTGCAAGCTGAAAGATGGGTCTGTCAGTCTAGAGGTGGATGAAATCTCTGAAAACTGAATAAAAGTGAGAAACCATCTTGAACAAAGCCTGCCCCTTGCTAGATTCAGTTTTAGACTTTTAGATATGTGTTTTCACTTTAATTTGGTTGTAACCCTAAGTTTCTTCCTTTTACCTGGGACCACTTAACCGCTATCCTCTTGTTAATAAATTTGTTTTATTTTTTACTATAAACCAACTCAGTGCTGTGTTTACCAGTGAAAGGTGTATTTACCTCTATAAAGTTAATAAGCTGTGACATGTTTTTGTGTCTTTAGCAGAACAAACTAACCTTTTCATGTCTGGACTGTCCAGGACAGGGCTGGGCATTGCAGAGTACACGTTTTTTGCCTTCCCTTTTGCAGTCTTTCTTCTTGGGCAGACAGGCCATGGAAAGGAGGAATCCTGTTTGCTTTCCTCCCTACCTTAAACAGGATTTACATATGGTGGGAATCCTTTGTTTCCCAAACTTGATCTCCCTTCTCTTAAAGTTACAAGAAGTCCCATGTAATGTTTTAATATCAGGTGACAAGATCACCTGACTGCGTAAGATCACAGCTTCCATGAGTCAGTGGCAGTATGAAGCGTCCAAAGGAAGGCCAAGCCTTTCAGACTATTGTCCTCACTGATGGGTCATCCACCCTGTCTGACTTTTCCATTGCTGTACCTGAAGTGTTAGCAGTGGGCGTCACCCAAAGTACCATAGCTGAAATAGTATCAGAGGGATAGCTGTGTTAGTTTGGATCTGCAAAAGTGACAAAGAGTCTTCTAGCACCTTATAGACTAACAGATTTTAGGGATCATGAGCTTTTGTGGGCTAAGACTCACTTCATCAGATGAATGATCTGATGCAGTGGGTCTTAGCCCATGAAAGCTCATGATCCCTAAAATCTGTTAGTCTATAAGGTGCTACAAGACTCTGTTGCTATAGCTGAAATACAAATACATAATCAATATTCCTAACTTCAGGTACAGATAAGATACAGGCATACAAATTGGATAATCACATTCAGTAATTCATAACCTTTCCAATGATATCTCACATGAATCATCTTGCATAAAGTATATCTCAGTTATATCATACACATATTTTCATAAAGAATATGGAAGAACACGTCACACAGGGATGAACTGCTCTCCATGTCCAGGGAAGGTAGGACAAGAAGTAATGGGCTTAATCTGAAGCAAGGTGAGCTATTAGCTTTCTAACTCTAAGATCTGGAATAGGGTTCCCAGGCAGGCTGTGGAATCCCCATCACTGGAGGTTTTTAAGAACAGGTTAGACAAGTACCTGTCAGAGGTGAGCTAGTTTACTTGGTCTTGACTCAGCAAGGGGGACTGGACTTGATTGCTTCTCCAGCTGCCTTCCAGCCCAAAATTTCTATGATTCTATGTAGGAGAGGCAGAGGATTTTAAAGTTAGATTTGTCTCTTTTACCTTCCTCAGGCAATCAGAGCCCTGTGTGAGATGCTTACTATCTATGTTTGCATTGGGGCAATGCGGGGCTTCTACCCTCAGCTATTTCTAGCCCTGCTGACTCAAATTCACTACCTGGTGAGCCTGCCAGGCTACGCTGAGGTCACCAGAAGGGAGTGCGGCCAGCAGAACAGGCTCACGACAGCCAGCCATGTGAGGTAATTGTGGAAAACAGCAGAAGCTTTTAAGGAAGTAACCACATGGGTTGTTCCTTGTGGCAGGGCTTGGGCAGAACCTACTGAAGGCTTGGATGTGAACACAAATCACCCTCTCAAGGAGGGGTCCTATTAAAGGGGCTCTGGCTTCACTCAGATGGACCCAAACCTAGTAAAAGTCTCTAGCTGCACCCCTTCCATGTGGCCTTATAAGCAGTAAACTCCAGAATTCAACAAACCATGCAAGGTAGCTCCTATGCTTCCTCCAAGCTTCCTTTCTTGGCTTCTGATCAATAACAAACCCTTTTTTAAAGGTGATGACCCTAAACAGCCTCAGCTGCATCTGAATGGCTCCCAGCTTCTTGGGCCTCCCTGGGCTGTCTCTGAACCCTGGCTGGGACTATCCCCGCAAACTCCATGTCACTTGCTGGCTCAGCAGGGCCTCATCTGATGGACACCACTGGGATGGCTATGGCAGGGCTTTTGGATCCCCTTCAGGGCAGCACCAATACACCTGTAAGCCTGATGTAAGGTTGAGTCATTCCTGAACCACAGTCTGATTAAGTCACATGTGTTGATGAGTCATTCCCATGCTAGGCTCCAGCCAACACACAAACCAGGAGCTGGGCTGGTGACTCACAGGGCAGGTATATAAGCCTCACAGGAGACACAGCAGCTCAGTCTGATCAATGCTACTTCATGGCTTGAAACTCTCCCTTGCTTGCTAGTCGTGACAGACTCCTCAGGCCTTAGCCTGCTCCAGGCCTCTGCCGACTTCAGGCTTGTTCCCACTTCTGCTTCAGCCCTTCCCTTGCTCTGGTCTAGCTCCCAGCCCTGTGCTTGCCTTGTAATGACTGCACTCTTGACTCCTGATTTCAGCTCTGGTTCCAGCTCCTGGCCCAACTGCCATCATGCTGACCACTAGACTCAACTACCACTACTCCAACCACTAGGTCTGACCATCCAGGTCTCAGTTTCTGACACCCTGTCAGACACCTGTGAGGGGTGGTTTAGCAAACACTTAGTCTTGCCTCAGTGCAGGGGACTGGACTAGATGACCTACCAAGGCCCCTTCAAGTGTGTGGTGCTCAAGTCACGGAAAAGTTTCTAACTCCCTCAGAACTCTTGGAAACCATACCCAATAATGGCTTAGCAGAGTCGGATGAGCCTGTTAGCCAGCTGCTATGCAAAGGGACTGTTGATAACTTAGATCAGTTATCCACTGTGGGGCTCCTTTACCTTTTCCTGACCTTACCAAAGCTCTTAAATACTCCAACATCTACACATTGTAGCTAGATGGAAAGAGGCAGCTGGGCCCCATTCAGGGCCAAACACCTTTCTGTCTATAGTATTTGTCCCTTGAGCATTGTAATATCCTTCTTTCTTCCAGGTAGTTCCTGAGATCTTCCCAGTGCAGGTTCTTTAACTATTTATGGGAAACATTAATCTCTCTCCTCCCAGGAAAATTTGTCCTGCAGTCCCACACTATCCTTACTCTTTCAGCTCTCATCTACACCCTCTTCTTTTATAGCCAGTTACCAGCTGTGTTATTAGCTACCTTTTGATTTCCCATCTCATCACCACATTTGATAGGTCCCAGTGGAGATCAGAACCAAGTACTGGAGCAGAGAGCCCAGTGAAACCAGCTCAGAGACTATTACTAAGATAATTATTATGCCACAAAAAATTCCCAGGGGCTATAGGGAGGGACTCAGACAGAGAGGAGGCATTTAAGAGCCATAAATTCCATCCATACACACACCCATGTGAATAGAAATTAAATGGAGATGAGCTACCATGTCACATCTAATCTACCCACTGCAGGCCTGGGCAGGATTATTTCCTGCAGTTGGTTCTGCAGGCTAATTTTAGGTCTCAAACTAGGAAGCAATCTCACATTCCCTGGTATGCCCCTGCAATATCTGTTTCAAACTTATTCTGTGATCTCCCTTCCCAGGGAAAGCAGTGCCCTTACTTTGCTATACATGCCATGGTTGCAGGGTGTTGATGGCTCAGATGTAGCCTGTCAGCCAGCCCATGAGGTGACGGGAGTGTCTGTGCAGTGGGGTGAAGGTAGGATTGGGGTCTCACTTATATCCCAGTCTGCTGAATGGGTCAAAATAATCCCTGGTTTTTTTTTTCAACGTAGCTGTGCAGTGGAAGCTCTGAAGGCCATGCTGATCCGGGATAGAAAAGAAATTGTATTGCCATGGATGGAGAAAATGGGAGGCTGGGACCTTCTCTCAAGTGCTGAAGGTCACCTGGAAGGGATCCTTCTGCTGGCAAAGTAGGCAATGAAAGCTTCAAGTTCTTCTGGCTACCCTGGGCAGCACTGATTTATGCTCAAGCTGCCATCTATTGCAATATCCTTTGTTACTGTATATTCCTCCAATAATTCTGAGTGTCTGATTTATATCACAGAGCCATGGTTACACATGCAAGCCACCATCTCTCTGGGCTTCTTGCCAATACCATCCCAAATCTCCACACCGAGGATGAAGAGAAAACTTTGACAGCTATGGCCTTCTTCACTGGGGTAAGACGGGTTAGTTGACATGCGTGGCTAGGCTTCTAGGGAGCAGTTTAGCTCCAGACTTAGTAGCTCAGTGTTGAATAGGGAATTTGTATCAGCAACTTGGCCATCCTCCTATCTGTTCCTTGTCACTGATTATGGTGGGAGAGGCATGCTAAGAGATCCTGTCTCTGGCTGCAGAAGCTCTAGTTTTGGATGGGCTAAACCATCAGCTGATACAGGGCAAGAATGAGAGATCCCCAAGGATATTTCTCTCCAAGTTTCCTCACTTATTAGATGGCTTGTCTTTTCCCAGTTCTTTGGGGCTGTCTGTCCAGAATGGTCCTTCATCGAAAGCTATGAGATCTAGAGCTGTTCCACTCTAGTCTATGCATCTGATGAAGTGGGTTTTAGCCCACAAAAGCTTATGCCCAAATAAATTTGCTAGTCTCTAAGGTGCCACAAGTACACCTCATTCTTTTTGTGGATACAGACTAACACGGCTACCACTCTGAAACCTGTCCCTTTCCTCAATTTTTATTTTTAATTTACAAACCAATCCCACTTCTAAATCCCTTGCCTGGGGACAGCTTTGAGAAAAGCCTATTCATACCTCATGAAATGTGGGTGAGGAGTGAACTGCATTCACACAAGAGTGGGCTGTGAGCTGTAATACTTTGGTCTAATGTTTTAGTTCAGTGGTTCTCAAAATTTTGTAGTGGTTGACCCCTTTCACATTGCAAGGCTCTGAGTACGACCCCCTCTAATATATTAAAAATACTTTTTTATATAGTTAACACCATTATATACAATGGAGGCAAAGCGGGGTTTGGGGTGGAGGCTGACAGCTTGCGACCCCCCATGTCCTGCTTTAAGTAGGGGGTTGGATTAGATGACCTCCTGAGGTCCCTTCCAGCCCTGATATTCTATGATTCTACGTAAATAACCTTGAGACCCCCGGATGGGTCCTGACCCCCAATTTGAGAACCCCCGTTTTAGTGTGTGAGTGCTGGTGGTTTGTATATAGGTCAAATTAGAGGATCTGATGGTCCCTTCTGGCCTTAAATTCTATGACTCTAGGAGATTTTATAGCAGAATGCAGGGAATTTTGCCTGTGATATCCATCCAGAGAACACACCTGGAGAGAGAATTCTGTTTTCAGCTTGTAATGGACTCACTGTTTTGATTTTAGCTTCTCCGTAGCAAATCTGTGACCAAGCTCTTGCCAAAACAAACTATTCTGGGTAGGCTGGAAGAGTGGCGGATAGATCCGAGGCCCACTGTCCGCTGGCTAAGTCTGCACGGGCTTGGAAACATGGCACTTCACCGGCAGAAGGTAATAGCAATAAGAGGGACTTCCGTGGGAGCTGCAGATACTCAGCTCCTCTGAGTACCAGGTCTTACATGGCTGAAACTAGGTCCCCAAAATTAGAGGCTATTTTTGAAAGCATGTGTGTAAGTAACTTGCTCAAGCAAGTCAGATGTGCAGCTAGAACTAAAACCAGAAGTCCTGACTTGTTTCAGGCCCATTTCTAGACCACGCTACCTTAGGTACAGCAGTGACAACTGTCACTGAATGATGAATTATCATTATTTTCTGTTAAAAAACCCAGCTCCAGTAATACCAAAACAAGCCTGTAGCGTAGCTGATGTTGATGGCACTGATGCAAATCCTAGGTCTGCGGAAGTACAACCAAAACTGCTGGATGGCTCATGGCTGAGCGAGTGACATCTGGGAGTGCTTCACCAGGGGTCAATAATGTTCCAGGAAGGTGACAAAGAGCTGTCAGTACCTTGCATCCAGCTAAAAGAAAGCAAGTCTCTGAATCCTGGGAGGAACAATGCTCTGAGCACCCTCTGTCTTCAGTCTGCTGGTTACATTGTGCAGTGACTGGAGAGCATGAGTTAGTATTCCATCTCTTCTGAGGAACTTCTTTTCTGCAGGTGAAACAGCTCCAAGATCTCCTTCCTGCCATCCTGGTGGGCTTGAACGAGACACATGAGAGACTTGTTGGGGAGGCCATCACCGCTCTGGGAAGCATTCTCAGACACCATAGGGACAGGGTGAACATCAGCTCCATCTGTGTTCGGATTGTGAAGATGCTTCAGCCCTTCCTGGATGATGTAAGGCAACGGGAAGAGGGAGGTTCCTATGTGTGTGGAGGAGGAGCTGGTTACTGCTCCCAGGGAAAAGCAGTACCCTTTGTGAAGAGAGAACCTCTTTTTTTAAACCCTTCAATTCTTGGTTCCTCCTGCTTTCCCTGATCCCAAACTAAGTTTTCGTTCAGTGGATCCTGCTGGCATTTTATTAAGCAGCAGTACAGATCCACTTATAGCCATGCTTCTTAGGGTTACCTTTGGGATGCTCTGTCAGAGGTAAAGTTCATGTCCTGTCACATGTACTGTGAGGTCATATTCTATATTGCTTGTGAGGTGCTCAAAATCTAGTGACGAACATCATAGAAAAGCCTGTAACTAAGTGATCAGTAGGGCAGATTCTGATGTCTCTATCAGTCAGAAGTTTATTCTCTCCCATAGCAATGATCTGCAGCTCACAATACTACAGAATCAACATGGGTCTCCAATTTCATCCTTTCCTCCGAGTAGAGCAGGCCTCCCTTGTTGCAGGAGGAAATGAATGCTCAGGGTTACAGCAAACTCAGACATTTGAAACTCAACCAGTCTATAGACTGGATTCTCCATCAGGCATAGAGCTCCCCGTACAGGGTCTCCCATGACAATGGGGACTTCTATCAATGGCTGATTGGGTGACAGAATGAGTATCTCTATTGATTCGGAACTAGAAGGGCAGCTTGATTTTCCCTCAACAATATTGGGTGAACGAATGGACCCTGAGACCTGAAAGATAATACGGCAACACTATCTGGAGGTTCAAGTTTTATCTGATACTCAAGCAGTATGCTGCAGAATATAGAAGATGTAATCCACTGAAAATTGCAAGATTATTATGTTCTATGTATTATGCAGCAGGATGTGCTGATGATTTAAGAATTCCTTCCCCACAATGAATTGTCAACTAAGTTTGGCCCCAGGTCCTTGTGTGCCACAGCACAAGTTTCTACCATTTGAGCAAATAGAGTAATTAGAGTAGTGGGTTGTTATCTCCCAGTGGCCCAACCACTAGTGAAGGTTATGGCACAGACTCTGCCATTATGTTACAGTGACACGGTGTTAGCAGGGTGTGCACCTCTGGTATAGAGATGCCTGAACTTAGCAGAGAACCTCCAACACCTACGTATGAAACTGTAGTGAAAAGGAACTGCCATTTCCTCAGTCCACCCCATTGTATAAAGAGCCATTCTTTCTCCATAGGCAGGCTATGCACAGTTATAAAGCCGCCGTCTGAGTCTGTAGTTTCCATTACACAGACACTACTCTGTGCTGAAACAGCTTTCAGTGAGAGCTCCCTCTTTGTGTATTACTCACAGCACAGAGACAAGGTGCGCTCTTCTGCGATTGGCCTGTTTGGGAACCTCTTGAGTGGTTTGAACCTAAAGTCTAAATCCATCATGCAGGAGCAAGTCCTCAGCAGCTTAGTGCCCTTGCTCCTCCATCTGCACGACCAGGACCAGGAAGTGGTTGAGGTAAGACTTAGCGTCATTTCTCCAGCCCTAAGGAATGACAATTGTCAGGCTCTTCTGCCAGACTCCTCTCTAAATCCATTTCCCAAGGCAAAATCTTTTCTGCTTTTTACCCTAATGCTATAATTCTCTAGAAGCCAAAATACAGTAAATTACACACATACCCAAAGGTAAAAATATTGCTCGTTACAGACACTTCCCATACCCTTTTAGCCCATGCGAAGAATCAATGCCAGATGCCATTAACTGGAAGGCAGGGACATTAAAGCCACATTGCTAGGTGGTATCTACAAATGCACCTCTCAAAACATGCATGTGGATCTGTCTGCAAGCGCCAAACTCTATAAATCAGGTAATTGCAGCCTAAGTACCTCATTTGCATGAATGCATCTGCAAACATCTGCCCACCAAAAATGTGGGAGGAGACCGTAGAACCCCAGGGCCCTGGCCCTGGCTCTTTCTCTGCAATAGGAACCAAGAGGCTACAAGGGCCAAGGAGGAGGCCTTTAACCCTTTCCTTCCCTCTCCTACTTAGGGTCAGTTTTCTTTGTTGGCAGGATCAACAGCATCTGTCCTTCTGACCTCCCTCTCTCCCCTTTGCCATGCAGAGTTGTGAGTGGACTTTAGCCCGATGTAATGACTTCATGGGATGGAAACTGCTGGAGGAGATATTCACCATGGCCCATTATGACAATCAGCAGGCCTTGTGCAAAGTCTGCAAGCACCTAGTAAGTGAACAGTGGGCTTTTCTTTGGAATGGGATGATTTGGTGGTGGTGGGGACACAAGTTATGTAATAAATGGCACCATATTTAAAATGACTAGCATCTTCCCCCAAGATCTCGCTTTGCAGGCTTACTGACCCTCCTGTTCACACCCTGCTGCTGCTGCTCCTAGATCACCCTGATGGACTGGAAAGCTTGAAAATCCTTGGTGTTTGTCTAAAAGCGATACCTTGAGCAATGCGCAAAGGCCCAGGCAGTGGGACGGGCACTTGGGAACAATGCAGTGGGAGCAGGCAGGCGGCATCAGTGTTGGGGATGAGGCCATGGAGCACTCAAGGGATGGTAGTGATGCTTTTCCCTGTTCGAACGCTTGCTGGCAGGGATTGTCTGCAGCAGAATCACAGACATTAGAAACCGAATGGAGGTACTAGGTGACCCAGCCCTTCTCCTGACAACGGAGGAAGGTCTGTGCTCCACACAGTCTAGTTTTAAATATTTCAGGTGATGGGTCTTTCACTGCTGCCTTTGGGAGAGCTGTCTACTACCAGTTGGCTCCCATCTTCACTGAGGGCCATAGGACCTCCTTTCCCTCTCCCAATGCTGTTCTTTGGTGACTTCAGCAGCATTCCAAGGGCTTGTCTAAATTTTAAACGCTACGGTGGCACAGCCGTGCTGCTGTAGCACTTCCACATAGACACTACCTATGAGGATGAGAGGAGTTCTCCTGTTGGAGTAAGTAATCCACCTCCCCGAGAGGCGGCAGCTAGGAGAGAAGAGTTCTTCGATCAACCTAGCATTGTCCTCACTGGGAATTCGATTGGTTTACCTATGTCATTCATGGGTGTGGATTTTGTAGCTTCTTGAGCAACGTGGATTGGTCGACCTAACTTTTTAGTGCAGATCAGGCCTGAGAGGAGTTTGCTCAGAAGGTGAAAGCTCTGGACTTGAAAGAATTAGCAGCTGGGACCAAAGTTTAATCAGTCTGTTAGCCCACTAGCCTGTGTCTCCTCTTATACCTGTCTCCTCTTATACCCTCCTCCCCTTGTTGACCTAGATACAGTATTTCCCTTTCTTCTACTCCCCAGCCAAGCTCTCTCTAATATTCAGGGGTCTCCTCATTCCTCCCTAGGTTCAGCGATACTCAGGAAGAGTCCAGGAATTCCTGACCCAGAGCCAGCACTATCTGAAGAATGGCCAGGCTCCTGTGAGGAGGGCAGCCAGCATGTTCACAGGTAAACAAAAACAAACCACACACTTGACCTCTGAAAGGAAGTTCTATAGCGAAGTCTTTTTCTGAGCTTCCCTTCCTCTTTCTTGGGGGTTTATACAGAACTATTGGAAGCAAGTTACAGCCCTTTAATACCCCATGCTCTCATCAGAATTCCTCTAACCCCCACACTATGCTGTACCTGGAATAACTGCTATAGAACAATGCAAATACTAGAGCCGAGTTAATGATTCACAGCTCATTATTTATTAGGCACAGTTTGCTTTTTTGATCTTTGACCACATTGTGAAATTTCCCAGAGTATTTATGATTCAAAAGGATTTGCAAATAGCAAGCAATATATACAGTATATATTTCTTCACGCTGTAACTCGCCAAACTAATGTATCTGTAACTTTGGGCTTGTCTACATTTAAAACGCTACAGGAGTGAAGCTACCCTGTGTAGCGCTTCAGTGTAGACACTACCTGTGCTGATGGAAGGGATTTCCCATTGGCGTAGTTAACCCATGTGCCCAGGAGGCGGTAGTTAGGTCAATGGATGAATTCAAGAAGAAGTTATAATCAAGCATACAACTGGAAAATAGTTTGTGGCCATTATTTGAGCTACAGTTTGTTTTCTGCTAGTATTTGCCCTAGCAAAGCTTGAGTGATCACAGAATGAGATTCTGATATTCACCAATGCAACTGAAGGAAAATTCATTTTTGCATTTGACCAAATATTTGCCAGGGTGTCCCCATTTGCCCACTTCTACTAGATATCCCCTCCTCTGCAAATCAGCCCTTCAGGCATGCTCCAGATTTGGGCCTCCTAGGAGCTTATGAATCCATCTGATGACCTGATAGAAAGATAGATGTTGTGAAAACACCTCAGTTTAGGGATAGGCCTAAGCAGTAGAAGCTCCCACTGGAGGTTGTGAGGAGAAGTGAGAGGCTAATTATTTTAACCATCTCTCTAGGATTCATTGTCCACCACATGGATGCCAGCTGCATGAGAGTAGGAGATATGTCCTCACTGCTCAGTGGTAAGTGAGAATCCTGGCCTTTGAACCAAGCAAATTAATATACTTGGATGTGTGCATATAACTGGTCATGTGTCTGTGCACAACTGTTTCAGGGTGTGTGTTTAACCAGAGTGTGTGCCTGTCTGTTTCTGGATGTTTGAGTAACAAATTTGCACATTTAAGGTATTCCTCAGGGCACAGCCGTTTCTGCTCACATGGATAGTGTATTTGTGTATCTAAGTTCATGGTCTCTGACTGTGTATTTGCATATCTCTTTGGGTGATCCCGGGTAAGTGCCTGACCAGCTCCTTGTTTCAGCTCTCAGTGATATGCTGCTTGACCCTGAGCCCTCAGTCTGCAGTGTTGCTTCTGTCTCTATCCAGCAAGTGAAGCAAGTCTCTGAGAATCTGGCTGTGACAAGTGTCCTGATCTCACTGAGGAGGCTATTCTGCTGCGTGACCAGCCAGAACAAAGAGAAACCTCTGTATGAGGACAGCCCCTTTAAAAGAAAGAGATGGCTGGAACTCGAAGATTCAAAGATTGTGGGAGAATTAATTCAAAAAGAGTAAGAATAAAACAAGAGACTCCTTACTAGAGGCTTCCATGCATCGGGACTGTCCCTGGAAAGCACACAAAGAGGAAAAAAATCCCACGCTCTCTGTAGAAGAACTTGTTCCGCCAGCATTAGAAAAAACTGGCAGAGCTCCTGAGAGGTGAACACAGATCTTGCCTCCAGGCAGAAAATTGGACTTATAGCTTTTCTCTCAACAAAGGAAAATAAATTTTGATGCAGTGTGTCATTAACCTGTGGAATTCTCTGCCCCACTAGGTCAGTAAGAAATACTGTGGGGAAAGGGTGGGAAGGAGACTGTGCCAATATGCTCTTCAGCCAGGGTGTGCTTTAGCTGGAGTTCAGATGTTACTCCATATACAAGTTCTTGGTTTTGCTCAGCTTGGAATCATCTTTGTTTAAAGGAGCATTGTGAAACGGGATGAGGCCGTGTACAGCTTAAATAAGGAAGTATCTTGGTTCAGTTTTAAAAGGGATCTTGTTGGGCCTGGACTAATAGGAAGGCTTAATCCAGCTCTGGTCTGTTTGGTCCCATTTGCTTCACAAGCTCAAGGAGAGAAATACACTCTTTAAAGAAAGATTCCCTGGAGGCTCTCTCCCCTTAGCAGACTACTGTAGTTTATTAATTTCTGGAATAATATATTGATTATTGATTGGTTTTATATTAGATCACAGTCACCTGGGTTAAAAGTTCAGCTTCTTACACAACTTGTTATGAACTGGGATGTAGGCGGCCTGGCCTAGTAATCAGGGCAGCAGTCAGGTCCAGTGGGTGGAGCAGGCATCCTAGTTGCGGAACAAAGCCGAGGTTCAGCACCAGAGTCAACTGCCAGTTACCAGAGCCAGGGGCCAAACTAGAGTCAGAACTAGGAATTGAAGTGGTGGGTCAGAGCCGAGATTGAATGCCAGAGACAAGGTCAAGCCAGTGTCAGAAGTTGGAGGATGGGATCAGAGTCAGAACTGGTCACTGAGGATTGGAAGCGAGGTGTAAGGCAGGAGGATAGACAAAGATGAAGCATAAAGCAGGAGGATGGTGGGAACAGGAACAAAGGCAGAGGTGAGGCAGGAGGCAAGCAGGAATCATGAACAGGGTTGGGTGCAGAATACAGGCACGAGCAGAGTCCAATGCAGCCACAACAGAAAACCACCTTGTTGCTCAGACAAAATTCCTGTTCCTCCTTCTGATTTAAATAGCATAGTTGGACCAATCGGCAAAGCTGGGTGATCTTCCAGTCAGAGTCTGTGTGCGTCATGCCTTGGCTGGGGCAATAGTCCTAGTAGCTTCTCAGCCCAACAGGTTTCAATAGACATTGGGTGGAGACCAGGATGCAGCAGCTATCTAGGGACTCCCAGGCCTGGGTTCAAGATCCAGGACATCACACAACTATAATAGCAGGATTAGTCACATGAGCATCATCAGCTTCAGAGACTCCAGAAGCACACGAGGGACCATCACTACAGCTGATGTACTTACAAGTTCTCACATATCCTTTTATTAAGAATTTTACTAAATAGATAAACTATATCAAAAATACTACAACACAGCAGGAAAGAAAGAGGTAACACAGCATGTGTAGTCCTAATGCTGGCATCATTTACACTTCCTGGGTAGGTAGGACCCTGAGGTGTCAGTCATGGTTGTCATCATCACCACCAGTTGCTGTCATCATGGCTTCTCCATCCCACAAGACACACAAACCAGGACTCAATTTTTATAGCATATTTTACTCTGACATTCCCTGTACTTTCTGCTTATGCATAATAGTTTCAGCCCCTTTTCTTTATCTGTACTTCCACACCCCACTAATTTCAGGGTGTTATGTTTTACATAGTCTAACTCCTTAGTTCCTCTTACATGCATTAGCACTTATGTCAGTGAATTACTATGTGAGAGGCAAGGTGGAAAGTACACTACAAGCTATCAAGCTACATGCAGCTCTTCTTGTTTGGAGAAGGAAGCAGAGTGTTTGAGCTAAACACAGGTTGGGACAGATTGTTAAGCAGAAGGGGTAACGTGGGCACTGGTCACTTGAAATGAAATTTGGGGTTAGGCTGTTTTGCATAAAGAGTTTGAGGTGAGCCATTAAGGGCAGCAGGCAGTGTGGCATGTAACAAATTGTTGCAAAGAGCCATAAAATCAGTGCCCCATGAAGTCCATGGTTTTTGTTATCAAGCACAGTTACGACTTTATGTTCCCGCTATTTCCTGAAGTCCCTCTTTGGATACCTGCCAACTCAGTACTGACTTAGACCAACCTCACTTAGCTGACGGGAGCTGAAGAGCTCTCAAAAGGCGTTGTCTTTTAGATCTCTTTCTCCTTTAAGAACTTCTAAAAATAATCGTCTCTGTGAATTACAGGAAGGTCACTAAAATGGCTTTGAACTTGCGCTCCCATTTCCTCTGAGTGTTTCCCTCCCAAACTCATTTGTATATGTCTGTGTGCAATACCATTGCAAGCAGAGCAATGGCACTAAACCCAGGCAAGAATGAGGCCAAGAAGCAGGAATTATAATAGAAAAGTGATAAATGAAAGGGGCTCTTCCTTTAGGATTATGCTGAAGCTTCTTTTCCTGTAACTGACATTTCTCTCTCCATTTTCTATATAACCCAAGAGACATCTCCATCCCTCAGGCAGGTACTCCTGAGTCTTGCTGGTATCAGCAAAAATACAATTCTAAAGTTCATTTGCTCTTGGGAGTAATATTTTTTTAAAGTAAGAATAGCAAAAGTTTTCAGAACAGATGCAACTTTTTGTTAGTAGTAAATAATTGTCAGCCTCTTCAGGGCTCCTTTCTCAGTCTGGGGACCAAGTATCTTATTGACTCACTGCAATGCTAATAAATAACAGTAACATGAGCGTCCCCAGCCGAGATCAGGGCACCACTGTGATACAATGCAAAGACAGTCCCAGGGTGTAGACAAAGAGGGAAGATGAGAACTGAAACGTGAAGTGACTTGCCAAATAACACAAAGCAAGTTAGTGGCAGAATTTGAACTAGAATTCTAGTCTCCTGATTCCCACTCTGGTGCCCCAACTACTGGAACATGCTGCCTCCCAACAGCTTGCTGGACAGCCTGATAGCACTGTCAGGGTTAGACACCTCTACTTAGTATTAATTTGTTCCTACAGGGAGGAAAGCTGTTTAAGATCCAGCATTAGGAGTCTAAAGAGCTGGGTTCTATTCCAGGATCTACCACTGACTTGCTGCATGACCATAAGCAAGTCACTTCACCTGTGCATGTCTTGGTTCAAACCTGATCACTTCTTGATTTACCTACTTCACCTCCTCCGTTTCACTGCCCTCCCCAGTTCTCACATCATATCCCCATATCACGCATGTTGCTATCTTCCTTTCCTGTTGGTTGGCCCAGCTATATCTCACCTCCTCCTGAAGCTTTGAATTGGCTTCTATCTCTTTCCTTATCATACCCTGATGCCTCATCCTCACTTTCGTGGTCTTGCACAACTCCACCCTAGCCCAGCCTACATCTTGTCTCATCTCTTACAGTCCCTCTCCCATATTGCACTTAATGTTCTGCCAACATGCTGCACTTTGGCCCTCCCTTCATTTCCTCCCCCAGACAGCTCTCTGCCAACACTGACACTGGTTCCTTTCCTTGGAATCTCTTTCCCCGTCCCATGTACCATGCAGCCTCACTCTCCACCTTCAAATCCATCCTCGCCACCTTCTTTATCTTACTAGTGTTTTATATTGAGACAGCAGTTGTAGTTCTGAGCACGCTAAGTATTTAAAATACGTTCTTATCCTACTCTTCTTCTTAGCATATCCTCAGGTGGCATGTGACCAGGATTCATCAGCAAATTTGATCTTCTGGTTGGATCATTACTAGCAACAGCTATTATAAATACCTTCTTCCATCTCTAGCTGGCCAGGAGGCTGCATCCCATCCAGATAAGTGTAGGTTTAGGTTTGGCCCCAATGACTCAAGTATTCATATCTTCCAGGCTTGATTACTGCAACACACTGTACCTGGGAATGAAAACACAGGCCTTGAAAACCCTCTGTCTCATTCTGCATGTTGCAGTTCATTTCCTAGTCAATACAGGTCCACATGAGCTCCATTAGCCCCGCATTGCTCCAGTAGCTAGTCTGGCCCCCACTGGACTGCAGATCAAATTCAAGGTTCTGGTTTTAATAATAAAAACACTCTGTAGTTTAGGTCCACATAGAGCAGGGAACTGCCTTTCTCTCCATGATCGGGACCTTCCACCCTAGCTGCATTCTTCACAGACTGTGGATCTATGAATGACAATTGAGACTGGACAGAGTGGTAGTCAGAAACTTCTTAGTGGCCATAGATCTCTCTTTTACAGGAAATTAGAATGACCACAGATTCCACTAGAGTGACTCCTCACTTAAAGTTGTCCCGGTTAACGTTGTTTCGTTGCTGATCAGCTAAGGAACGTGCTCATTTAAAGTTGTGCAATGCTCCCTTCTAACATTGTTTGGTAGCTGCCTGCTTTGACCACTGCTTGCAGGAAGAGCATCCCATTGCAGCTAGTTTGTGGGTGGTTGGAACCATGGTGGACCGGCAGCACCCCATCAGCTCCCCGCTCCCCTAAGTTCCCCGTGCACTAGTTGACCAGCAGACTATCAATTCCCAGCAGTTCAGCTGTCCCTCCCCTCACTGCCATGTGCTGCTCCTGCCCTCTCATTTGGAGCTGCTCTCCGAGACTCCTGCTTGCTGTGGTGTGGGGGGGAAGGGAAGAAGAGGGGGGCTAATACCGCCTGCTCCAGCACCCCACTTACCCCATCTTCCATAGAGCAGGGGGGACACATGGACGGAGGGAGCTTCCAGGCAGCAGCTGTAGTCTGCCTCAGCTTGCTGATCTAATTAACAAGGCAGTGTACTTCTGACCCCACTCTTCATACTTAAAGGGAAAATGTGCCTCTCTCCCACACACACAGGATGGGTGTCTCTGTCTGCCCTCCCTCCTTTCCTGATGTGAGAGTTAACCCTTGAGGGCTCAGCCAATTGCTAATTCATCATTTAGCAGTAAGGCATTTCCTGGGAAATATCCCACCTTCTGACTAGTCCACCTCAACCAAGCTTCACAATCATCATCACGGTGTACCAGTATTAAATTGTTTGTTTAAAACTTATACTCTGGGTGTGTGTGTATATATATATTAGTCTTTTGTCAGGTGAAAAAAAATTCCCTGGAACCTAACTCCCTCATTTACATTAATTCTTATGGGGAAATTGGGTTCGCTTAACATCGTTTCGCTTAAAGTCTCATTTTTCAGGAACATAATTACAATGTTAAGTGAGGAGTTACTGTACTCTCTTCAATCCCAATGCAAGACACTTCTTTAAAGCAAGTCTTTCCCATGACATAAAGAAAACCTTTCTATCCTTCCAACTGTAAAAAGAAGTGCAACAACAAAAGACTTAGACATCCGTTGGATTTTGCGATATATATGGTGTATAGACACTATAATGATGCACATGGTATAAATACCTACACAGATCTGTTCATTAGTTGGCATTTGCTATGCAGTGAAACAATTATGCTCGTATTGCTGTTAATAGTAGGGCTCTAGGCTGGTGCAAAACACCTGTGAGGACGATGCTTATTATAGGTAATATTCAAAGGTAAAAGGTTCCTAGGAGATCCCTGTGCATTCTCCTTTGGAAGCCAAATTCTGTGAGCAGCCAGCAGGAAACACTAGCTACTTCCACTCATGCTATCATCAGTTCTCTGCAATCTGCTGGTTCAGCGCTTAACTAAGTAGAACATTTTAGCTCTTCTCAGCAAGTTTCCCATAAGCCACCAAGAGACTCCTGACTAAACCAAAGTTGATAAAGCTATGATTTCAAATGTGTGAGTAACTTAATTGGGTCCTATTGCATGCTTGTCACAAGATACATAGTTGTAGTGACGTTTAAACCCATTAGAGGGATTAGCACAAGGTTTGTTCTAGACAGAATGAGACAATTTAATTTCTCTTAAGCGTGCCATCCTCCCTGGGGCATGTTCTCACATACAGACTCCCTGCCAACCCAGCATCAAAAGCTTGTATTTGCTTTTTACTGTTTCTTTAATTAAATTAGACTCACAAACAAGTGTCATGCAACTGCAGTGTAACTATCAAAGAACAAGTGTCAGGAATACTTTGTGGTTTTCAAATGTGTTTTTTTTAACACACATCTAGCAAGACTGTTGAATGCTTGACATTTGGCATTAACCCAGCAAAGGAAAAAAGGAGCTTATTTTAATGGTGCAGCATCCCTTGGGTCTGTACTTTGCCCCCAACAATAGGAGAAATCTGTAAGGTATATGCTACCTATTTTAGATACTTACATGGCTCTTTAACAGAGTTCATTCACTGCTAGGCACTCCCTCATGACCAATGTGGCATCACACCTCTCTTGCTGGGCTAATGCCCCTGGCACTGTGGAGGTTTCTCTGCCTGGTTATTTGGTCCATCAGCTGGTTCACTGTCTTAACCCACCCCTTTTGGGGTCCCAGTTGCCCTAATCAAGAAGTTGTCCCTTTCAACTTCAAAAAGGGGAAATACCCAAAAATTAGGAGTCTAGTTACACAGAAATTAAAAGGAACATTCACAAGAATGAAATACCTGCACACTTTATGGAAACTTTTTAAAAATACCAGAACAGAGGCTCAAACGAAACATATACTCCAAAGAATGGAAAACAGTGGGAGGACCAAAAAATGGCACCATGGCTAAACAACAGAGTAAAGAAGGTGGTTAGAGACAAAAAGGCATCTTTTAAAAATTGGAAGTTGAATCCTGGAAAATAGAAAGGAAAGTTGAATCCTGGAAAATAGAAAGGAACATAAATTCTGGCAAGACAAGTGCAAAAGTATAATCAGGCAGGCAAAAAATCTGAAAAGCAACTAGCAAAGGACAAACATTCTAACAGCATTTTTCTTTTAAGTATATCAGAAGCAGGAAGCCATCCAATCAATGAGTGAGGTCACCGGACAATTGAGGTGCTAAAAGAGCATTCAGGGAAAACAAGGCCATTATGGGAAAGCTAAATGAATTCTCTACATCACTTTTCACTGCAGAGGATGTGAGGGAGATTCCCATGCCTGAGCCATTCTTTTTAGATGATAAATCAGAGGAACTGTCCCAGAGTGAAGTGTCATTAGAGGAGATTTTGAAACAAACTGATAAATTAAACGGTAATAAGTCACCAGGACCAGATGGTATTCATAAGAACATAAGAACAGCCATACTAGGTCAGAACAAAGGTCTGTCTAGCCCAGTATCCTGCCTTCCGACAGTGGCCAATGCCAGGTTCCCCAGAAGGAATGAATGGAGCAGGTAATCATCAAGTGATTCATCCCGTTGCTTATTCCTAGCTTCTGGCAAACAGAAGCGAGAGCAGGGGTAGGCAACCTATGGCACAAGTGCCAAAGGTGGCACGCGAGCTGATTTTCAGTGGCACTCACACTGCCCGGGCCCTGGCCACCAGTCTGGGGGGCTCTGAATTTTAATTTAATTTTAAATGAAGCTTCTTAAACATTTTAAAAACCTTATTTACTTTACATACAACAATACTTTAGTTCTATATTATAGATTTATAGAAAGAGACCTTCTAAAAATGTTAAAATGTATTACTGGCATGCAAAACCTTAAATTAGAGTGAATAAATGAAGATTTGGCACACCACTTCTGAAAGGTTGCTGACCCCTGCAATAGGCAGTGGTCTTCATTTTTTGCAGGCATCACAACAAAGGAGAGTTTTAAGGGGGTTTCAAAAGTGTATAATGAGATAGTTTGATGGATATTTACAGGTATAGGCGCCAAAGCCATGGGTGTTCCTGGGTGCTTAGCACCCACTGGCAGCCAAGCTCCCATCCCTCCCCCCAACTCTCATCCACCTGTGGCCCCTGCCGATCAACTCCTCCCGGCACCTCCTGCATGCCGCAGAAAAGCTGTTCAGCACTGTACAGGAGGCGATGGGAGGGAGGGGGCGCGTTTGGGTTAGGGGCAGAACGGGGCAGGGAAGAGGCAGGAATAGGCAGGGCGGAGTGGGGCCTTGGGGAAAGGGATGGAGTGGGGATGGGGACGGAGTGGGAGCAGGAAGGGGTGGGGATTTGGGAGAAGGGGTGGAATTGGGGTGGGGTCTGGGGTTGAGCAAGCATTAAGCACCCCCAGGAAAAATTAGAAGCCAGCGCCTGTGTTTATGGGGAGTTCCTCTGAAGCATGAGGGGAAGTACAGGTGAAAGCATGAACAGGCTTGTTAGATTTTCAAACAAGACGGGATGGAGGCTGGCATCCTGGGCTGATCAAAAGCTGAAATAAACCTTTCAATACTGACTGAGAAATGAAGTTGCGGACTGGTCACAAAGGGCCTTGAAATAAAGACAAGTACCTTATGTTTGATACAATAGAGCAGGGGTCAGCAACCTTTCAGAAGTGGTGTGCCAAGTCTTCACGTATTCACTGTAATTTAAGGTTTCGCGTGCCAGTAATACATTTTAATATTTTTAGAAGGTCTCTTTCTGTAAGTCTGTAATATATAACTAAACTATTGTTGTATGTAAAGTAAATAAAATTTTTAAAATGTTTAAGAAGCTTCACTTAAATTAAAATGTAGAGTTCCCCGGACTGGTGGCCAGTACCCAGGTAGTGTGAGTGCCACTGAAAATCAGCTCGCGTGCCACCTCTGGCACCCGTGCCATAGATTGCCTACCCTGGCCTATTGTGTTGATCAATATTAGCCCATTGTTTTTTTGTGCTCCCCTATCTGTCTGTCTCCATCTATTGACTCTTGTTTTATACTAAGATTGTGAGCTCTTTGGGGCAGGGATCATCTCTGCACAGTGGGGTCTGGTCCATGACTAGGGTTCCTGGGCAATATGGTAATATTAATAAGGGATTAGTCTATAAGAACTAAATTGGGAAAGAAAAATGTGGTAATACTGTCTATGTCCCTATTACCATAATAATTGAGTGCTTCACAATCTTCAATGTGTTTGTGTTCATAATATCTGGATGAGGTAGGGCAGGGCCATTATCCCGTTAATTTTTTTTGAGTTAAATGCATGAGTTAAGTGTGATTAATCAACAGCCCTAATACTTATCTAATTCTTCATTTAGGGCCTGACCCAAAGCCCACTGAAATTAACAAAACTCTTTCTACTGACCTCAATGGGCTTTGAATGAGGCATCTAGTACTGAGGTTCTCAAACAGTGGTCCATAGAGCTCCTGCTGTTGGTCTGTGGAAAGTTGTATGTTCACATGGTGCCAGATCATCCTTATTTCTAGTTACTCAACTGTATTAAAAGACCTCTACAAATACATTAGATATTATCCTCTATTACTTTTTCATGTTAGCAATTGCCACTTGGCCAATTTTTCTATGGCCTTAGCTTTTCTACTGCAGCATGTTGGGTTGTTTTCACTTTAAGTGTGACAATCTTCTAACTACCAGGAGCAGGTGCATGTCCAATGGCTGGAAGCGCTGCTGGCACAGCAGATGGTGGTGATGGCTGTGGGTGCCTGAGAGAAGAGGAGGCAGAGGAATGCCGAGGGGGAGAGAGGTGGATCAGGCTAGTGGTGGTGGGGTGCCTGGGATGAGTGGGGGAGGGTCAGGGGACATGAAGACACTGGGAAAGGTAAGAGGAGGATCTGGGCCATGAGGTGGGCTGCCTGGGAGGAGCAGGAGAGTCAGGGCTGTGGGGATACCTGGAAAGAGAAAAGGAGAGTCAGTCAGCACGGTGGCGGGGACACCCGAGAGGAGCGGGCTGCTGAGGGTGCCTAGGAGGGGAAGAGGAGGGTCAGGGTCAGGGCCGGAGGGGGGAAGGGTGGGTGCCTGG
>ML677507.1:828726-889234 GCA_007922305.1 Dermatemys mawii
GGTCGCTGGGGGGCGTGGGGGTTTTTCCGTCTCGGGGAGGGGGTGGCTGTGCTGGGCTCGGCGGAGCAGCGGGAGAAGGGCAGGCCCGGCTCGAGGCGACCCGGTCTGGCCCCGCTCCCGGGACCGGAGGGGTAAACTCTCCTCCCCGTCCCAGTTGCCAAGGCAACGCAACGCAGGAGCCTCCTGCGTCACGTGATCGGGCTCCCTCACGTGACCAGCTAAGGGGAAGTCGCGGGCTGGTGACGTTTCCAGAGGGGAGACTCTGGCGCAGGGCAATGACGTAGCCGGGGCGGCCAGCGCCGGGGATGGAGGAGAAGGAGCAATTGCGGCGTCAGATCCGCCTGCTGCAGGGTGAGGGGCGCTCGGCCGCGAGGGGGCGGGTCCGAATCGCTGTGTTCTGGGGCCTCCCCCGGCGGTTCCACGGGCTACTGGGCCTGAGGGGGGCCCTGGTACCCTTCCCCCACCCGGGCCCGTTACCGAACCCCGCTCCGCTGTGGCGCCGTCCCCCCCGCCCCCGGGTTCGTTACCCCCCTCCCCCGGCCCTGTGACTACTTCCCCGGTCTGCTTCCGCGCCGCACCTCGGTCCTGTTGCCCCCCCCTCCTTCGCTGTGCGCGGGGCCAAACAACCCCCTATAGCTGCGGTGTGGGGGTGGGGGGCTGAGCTGCTGCGACACTCTTCTTGTCCCCGGTGCTGAGATTGGGTCGGGTGGCCCCTTCAGTCTGAGCTGTGGTGCGAAGCCTGGGCACCTTCCCTGCCTCCCCTGGGATCCCTAAAAGGCTCCCCCAGTCTCTCGGGCCCTTTCGCAGAGAAGCTGGGACCTGTTTGTGTGACCTTGCCTAGTTCCTGGTGAAAGACACCAGCTGAGATCCCGTGCCTGCGTTGAGGGATGCCGTGCTTTGTGGGTCTCAAGGGGATTTTTTTTTCCTGATTTGTAGTGACCGAAACCCCCCCTCCGGTCTTGTAAATCCACTTGTGCTCTCTAGTTTCTGTCAGGGCTCATATCTTCTTTGACTGAGGGTATGTCTAGCCAGCAAAAATCTCAAACCCCATGGCAGTGAGTCTTAGTGCCCAGGTCACCTGACCCTGGCACCTACTACAGGGCTAAAAATAGCAGTGTCAGTGTTCCCCCTTGGGTTCTGAAACCCAATGAGGAGGGTGAGTCTCATGGTCTGGGCTCCAGACGGAGCCTGAACGTCTACACTGTTTTTAGCCCCGGGCTCTCAGATGCTGTGCCACATGTTTTTCTTTGCCGTGTAGATATACCAATACTGTCTGAGCTGGACACAACCAGATACACCTGATTCATATAACTAATTTGGCACCACCACTGGTGTGCATGGAAGTGTACACACAAGTGAGATGACTCAGTTCTTGCTTTGAGGATCTCATAATTTTATTAGATGTAATATAGACTAAGTATGGTTTGGGGGAGGGCGGCGGGGGGTGGAATGAAGTGCAGCAGAAAAAGTCATTGGGTTTTATTTGTGTTTAGGTCTGTGTCTTATTACTGCTGGATTTTGAAATACATTTCAACATCAATGGAGCAGTTTGTGGGCAGGGAGTTTAGCTGGCAGGTCAGCTTATTTTGTCTTTCTGCAGCTATATGGTCTACTAGTTTTTGACAGCAGGAAAAACCTGTTTTCTTCATTAAAGCACACAGAGATCCCTGGAAAAAATGCAGGGCCCAGTTATAGTTCTTTGGGATCTTCAGATGAAAGTGGTTAACAAAGTGCTTTATAAATATTGATATGTAACAGACCTTGCAATCCCTCTCTTCCTGTAAGCATATTCATCTGTATTCTTGTTACTAGAGAACTTGAGGCACAGAGACATGAAGTGATTTGCCCAAGTGACTCGCTTGCATTGTTAGTCAGTGATGGAGCTGGGATTAGATCCCAAGCCTCCTGATTTTTAGTTTCTTGGATTAATAATCTACTCTTCCTTTCCTAGACCAAATAAAAAGCACCTCATTAGAGGACTGTATTATGCTGTACGTGAGCAGGATCAGATTAGGGTTGCGAGGCAATCTCCACTATAAAGGGGCTCAGAGATGCAATGGTGAGAGGTAAAACAGTACCTATAAAAGAAATAAGCAGTAAGTTTTCTCCCCTACTTATCTGTCCCCCCTCTTATCATCGCCCTCACCATGAGTGATCTACAGAAATAATGATCAGAGTAGTGGATTCAAGACAGGTGCATATAAGAGGAAGTAAACATGGCCAGAAAGTGCAATGATGTAGTATTCGATTGCTATGTAAAGATCTATAATAAGAAATCTGTAATCATTACATAGCTCAGCTTTTCTTCCAGGATTAGTGATGATGTCTGAATCCTACTGAGCAGGAGAGCTCATGTAGAACAGGCGTTTTCAGGGCAATGTGAAGACAATCATTTTGAAGAACTTGCTGTTGCAAGACTGTTGTGGAAGATGTAACTAACAGAGATTGTTTTGCTTTCTTCAGGTCTCATAAATGACCATAAACACATTCATGGAAACGCACCGGTGCCCCCGCCCTCCAGGACTTCAAGGTGGAGAAATCCCAGGCAAACTGCCTTCCACAGTCAGGGAGCATTCTCTGCCAGATATTCTCAGCAAGCTCCAAGGGATTTCCAATCACATCAAGGTAACTCCTGGAGGAAAAAATACTCCCTTGTAAACAGACCTCCTGCACCAGCACATCATCCTGGAAGCAGTGCATCTGCTAACGCACTTCACGCTTCTGTGAGCCAAATTAATAGCCAGCCTCCTGGGCCCCAGGGAACAGGCTCGGAAAGGCAAGTGGGCTTACCAACAGGTGGGATAGTCATAGGAGTCAAACTGCCACAGAGGACTAGCTCAGCCTTGGACAATAGAAAAGTTTGTGAGTTGGGATCCCAGCAGGGTTCCTCTGGGATGAAAGTAGCCATAGCTGCTCCAAAAGGAGCTGAAAAGGTTCATGAAAGTTCTAGCTTTCGAAGTGTTGCTCATAAAGAGGACAAAGACATGTCTCTCTCTGTCTCCCAGAGTTCATTGCACCAGCCTGCTATTGCTAGAGGCAGAGATGACACAAGCCCAGCATGTCCGAAGGAACTGGGCAAACTTCGGACTGTGAAACTGGCTAAAAGTGCCCTGGAGTTACGTGATATTATCAGTGAAAGTGCCATAGCATTAAAATCCAAGCCTCAGCAGCTTTCAGCTCTACCTGATCGAGAATCAGGATGGCGAGTAGCCTGGAAGAAGCCAGTAACACAAATTCCAGCTCACTGTAGTTCAGAGCAAGTCATTGCAGGAAGAGATACTCTGAAGGAGCCAGAGACCCTTGGAAAATCTGAGGTGTACACAAGCGCAGTTCAGGCTGTGACTTCAGAGGTTGGGATAGATCCAGAGAAGAACCAGTTCACAATACTACACAAGCTCCCCTGTTTCAAAAGAGCTGCCTCAACTCCAGTCTCCAGTAAAGCTTCAAAGTTCAGGAAAACCAACTATACGTGGGTAGCAAATCCTAGTAAATGCCCCCGTGCTGTGAAGAGATGGACCAGTCCTAGAGCTTCTGAAAGCACTAGGAAGCTTTCTGTGGGAGCAGAGAGAACTGCTAAGCCACTGCCAAAGGGGGACTTGGGAGCAAAGCAGAAGAAATCTGGAGTGCATTTGAAACTGGATGCCTCACCTAGTAAGTACAAATGGAAAGCATCCAGCCTACAGCCACCACCTTCAACTTCCAAGTCAGTGTTCAGTTGGCAGTCTGAGGGACGAAAGGAGGCTGGAGTCTCCCAAGTTTCCAGAGCCAACTTTGGCCTTCAGACTCTAAGCAACGCATCCATTGGTCATGGTGGGTTGAAGTCATTTTTCAACGATGCTGCACTTTCCTCTTATAAAGTGAAGAGCCGGACCAAAATCATCAGGAGAAAGGGGAATTGCTGGTAAGTTACTAGTTGTGTCTGAAGTTCTGTAACTGGTACTAGCCTTCTTTGCACTTCTCCTGGGGCCCACTCCTACTTTCATTGAAGTCCATAGGAGTCTTGCCATTGACTTCAATGGGAACAGATATTCAATGATTTACATGGTAAACGCTTTGGAACAGGGGCCCTCTTTTTGTTCTGTGTAAAGCGTGTTTCCCTGTGGGGTCCTGGTCTGTGACTGGGCTTGCTAGATGCTATCACAGTACAAAAAAATACTTGCTGCTTCCTTTCCAAACATGGGACTTTCTGATCAGCCTGAAATATGCTGCTTTAGGGACGTGAGAGTCCTTTAAACTTCAGTTTCTTTATTTCCCACAAACAACTGCTGTTTCCTTTCCTTTTGCCCCAGCTGTATCCTATCCAAATATATATTGCCCGCAGGTGGTCTTAGAGACCCTACAATAATAAGCCAGTATTCAGTGGGGGGAAAAAGAAGTCAGTAAGGAAATAGGTTTCAGGCTATGACTTAGTTAGATGTAGGGGATGAGGAGGGGAGAAGGAATGATTTCAGTTAATTGTTTCATCATGCCTCTCACCCCAAAGTGCTTTGCACGTTTTATACGCAGATGCCTCTGGAGAAGTAGGCAGCAGCTGATCTGTGTACAACACTCTGCAATACAGTGGGGAGAAGGGATACGAGGGCAAAAGTCTATTTGTGCAAAAAGTACTGTGGGATTGTTGTTAATCCCATGCTATGTCTAGCATGATACCATCCCTTGGGCCTGGGCATGTCTTGTCTCACTTTTTAAGGTCTTGCATTGTGCAGCAGCTTAATCCAAGTATTTAAATCACACCTGCAGAATTTTTGCAGGTGCTTTTATAATTTCCCACAAAGTGAAATTGACAAGGATCCATGTCCCCTTGGTGGTCATGCAGTTTTGGTGGATGCGCCTAGGAGAGTCCTATGTGTGAGAGCTGCAGAAATCTCCAGCACAATTCATATGCAGTGAAACCTCTGCTGTGGGCCACCTCTAATAAGTGCAATGTACATTGGGAAGGATAGGAGTGGAAATAAACCAAAGGGAAGGGAAAAGGCACGTGGACTAAGTCACACATACAGGAGGTGGCACAAGTTGGATTGATGGTCTAATGGTGACAGACTTGAGATCAGGACTAGGCTGTCTCTCACTTCTTAAGCTAGTGAGCTGTGGAGGTGTTGTCATGGGAAGGGTGTGTGCTTTGTATTGCTGTGTAGCAGGAACTGCATCAATAGACTAGAGATGCCCAGAATGAACTTGAAAATTTTGGTCTCACTGATTTGTCCAGGGCCACGCAATAAGCCAGTGACAGAGCTTAGGTTAGAATTTGGGGGCATCTGGCCCTAACTCCAATGTCCAAGCTGCTCTTTTCATCTGTCTTCTACTAATCTCCCCGCTGTGTCTTGGCATTGTCTCCTGGAGAAAGGTGAGGATGTCTCCACATGAGTGGTGCTGAGAAGTTGGGGTTTGTGGGGTGAGATGAGAAGAGTTTGGGGTGTCTTTGCTTCTTTCTTTTGCCTGGCTTGGCCTGATCTTCTCAGCCCTCTTAAGAACATCCGCCTCGACCAACAGCTATAGGAGGGGAGAGACTTAGTAGGGGAGAGACTAGGAGTGATGGGGGATACCTAGATGTGAGTTGAGATGTCAGGGCACCGTTTTTCTACATGCTTTCCCAGCAATTAGTCAAATGTGCCCTTTCACCTGGCATTTTCTAGCAGCATATTTCCATTGCTTTTACCTAGAGAAGCACCTTAGTTCAGTGGATAAGGTATCAGACTGGGAGTCAGGGGAACTGGGTTCTAATCCTAGCTGGACTTCTGTCTTGCTGCGTTAGTGGAGAAAGGAGAGCACAGACAACTGGGGGTGGGGAATTTCTGTTTGATACGTTTGTGATCCCTTTTAAAATTCCCTGTGTTGCGTTCTTTGCAGTTCCCCAACAGATAAGAAGAGCAACTCCTTCCCCACACTGCCCCTGAAAAGCCCCTACTCCCTCAGGAAAAGAAACTCCCTGCGGGGAAGACCTGCCCCATTGAAGAGAACCCTGCCCAAGGAGCTGGTGCAGATCACCAAGCACAGGCTATGCAGGCTGCCAGCCTCTAGAATGCACGTCCCAGCCAAAGAAGGTAAGAGCTTGGACATGTGGTAATAGAGCTGGACTATTTGTTCAGTTCCCTGGCTCTGAACGTATATGAACTGTTACTGTTGATGGGTCCACATTCCCCATGGTTAAGAAGACTTATTGGTGTGAAAAGAACCTGAATGGTGAT
Organism: Dermatemys mawii; assembly: GCA_007922305.1. Classification (NCBI taxonomy): domain Eukaryota; kingdom Metazoa; phylum Chordata; order Testudines; family Dermatemydidae; genus Dermatemys; species Dermatemys mawii. The sequence continues at coordinate 834,912 of ML677507.1, forward strand.
TGGTCAATGTCTGTTCATTTCAATTGTGTCCTCCTTTCTCCTCCACTCTCACCTTGTTACTCTCTAGATCAGGAAAGGGCAAGGACTGTTCCATGGAAGATCTTGCAATCTAAACAGACTCTCAGAACACAGAAAACTGGCTGAATGGTCAGGAGAGTTCAAATAGCGTTGGTCAGTAAAGAGATGGTTTAAAGGTTAAATTAATCCTATCTTTGAGTGGGCTAGAGTTTATAGGCTTCACAGACAGAGTGTGTTTGAAGGACCCAAAGGAGGAGATGGCAGAAGTGGTGTTTGTATGATACAGCTGTAAGATTGTATAATTGCTGTTTGTGTCTCATGAGATGCTCATCTCAGCAAGGAAAAAAATCTACCTGACAACAGCATCATGGTTAGAAACTGCACTTAACAGTTGCATCTCTGCAGGGGTGAAGCATGTATGTGTGAGCTGATTGTTTAAATTAACCTATTTAATTTCATTCTCCAAGAGTTATGAAAGGACTTCAGGTTTAAGAAAGAAATGTTTGTGGAATGGATTGCAGCCCCTTAAGTGGAGCAATATCTAGCAGTAAAGCACCTTTTTCCTCTGGCAGCTAGATCATGGGTGGGCAAACTATGGCCCGTGGGCCACATCTGGCCTGTGGGCCCCTCCTGCCCGACTCAGGAGGCTTCGCGCAACCCGTCGTCCGCTGTTCCCTTCCCCTGCAGCCTCAGTGCACTGCATGGGCAGTGTTCTGGCCTGTAGCTCCTGCCAGCGGCTTCAGCAGTGCTGCACGCTCTGCACTGCTGCAGGGCAGCGTGTCTAGCTCCTACGGGCCGCGCGGAGCCAGACGCTCAGCGTAGCATGGTTGGGGGGTTGGAACTGTGCGCTAGATATAGTGGGGAGAGGTTCCAGAGGTAGTGAGATAGGGTAAGAGACACAAAGCAGTGTGTGAGAGAGGAAGGTGAAGAGAGATGAGATGTGCATTTAGGTGTATGTTTGCATGTGTTGATCATCCAAGCATTTGTGATTGTCAGACCCCTGGAAACCAAACCAGTCACTGTGCAGTGGAGTGGAGGTTCAGTTTCTCTCAAGTCTCTCTCTAAATTCTTTTGCACCTGGAGAGGCTCTTAGGTTGCTGGAAGCAGGGCACGACTGAAAGGCCCTACATGAAAGGGCAAATCTAGTGCCAATGTATGAAAAGGGGAATAAGGACAACCTGGAGCATTACAGACCAAGTCAGTTTAACTTCTCTACCTGGAAAGACAGTGGAGCAAATAATTAAGCAATCAATTTGCAAACGTCCTAGAGGATAATAAGGTGATAAGTAACAGCTTGGATTTGTCAAGAACAAATACTGTCAAGCCAACCTGATAGCTTTCTTTGACAGGTAACAAGCCTGGTGGGTAGAGGGGAAGCAGTAGATGTGGTATACCTTGACTTTAGTAAAGCTTTCGATATTGTCTCACGGGATCTTCTCATAAACAAACTAGAGAAATGCAACCTAGATGGAGCCACTATAAAGTGGGCAAAACTGCTGGGAAAACTGTTTCTACAGCGTAGTTATCAGTGGTTCACAGTCATGCTGGAAGGGCATCACCAGTGGGGATCTGCAGGGATCAATTCTGTGTCTGGTTCTGTTAAATATCTTCATCAATGATTTAGATAATGGTATAGAGAGTAAACACACACAGTTTCAGATGATACCAAGCTGAGAGGGGTTGCAAATGCTTTGGAGGGTAGGATTAAAATTCAAAATGATCTGGAGAAATGGTCTGAAATAAGATGAAATTCAACAAGGACAAATGCAAAGTAATCCATTTAGGAAGGAACACATACAAAATGGGAAATGACTTCCAAGGAAGGAGTAGTGCAGAAAGGGATCTGGGGGTCATAGTGGACCACAAGCGAAATGAGTCAACAGTGTAACAGTGTTGCAAAAAACCAAATGTCATTCTGGGCTGTATTAGAAGAAGTATTGTAAGCAAGACACGAGAAGTAATTTTTCTGCTCTACTCCGCACTGATTAGACCTCAACTGGAGTATTGTTCTTCTTAACCTCTGAGGATAGGACAAGAAGCAATGGGTTTAAATTGCAGTAAGGGAGGTTTAAGTTGGACATTAGGAAAAACTTCCTAACTGTCAGGGTAGTTAAGCACTGGAATAAATGGCCTAGGGAGGTTGTGGAATCTACATCACTGGAGATTTTTAAGAGCAGGTTGGACAAACACTTGTCAGGGATGGTCTAGATAATATAGTCCTGCCATGAGCTCAAGAGACTGGACTAGATGACCTCTCGAAGTCCCTTCCAGTCCTATGATTCTATATCTGCTGCTTTACAGGATGAAGGAGAAACTATTCCCTAACATTTTGCCTGCCTTTTTCACTGGGAAAGAATTACCATCCAGTAAAACAGCAGTTATCTATCCTTGAAACAGGATTGCTAAAAGATAATAGAATCTGTTCATTTTAGAGACAGAAAAGACTCATTGGGTCATGTTACCCTGGGGCAAATGCAAGGTTGCTCCCAGCAAGTACATTTTCTAATGCTTTGCCCAGTCTTGTTTTAAATGTCCCACATGACAGGAGGTCAGACTAGATGATCACAGTGCTCCCTTCTGGCCTTGGAATCTAATATAACTTCTACGTTTCCCTTGGGAGGCATTTCCGCAGTCTTTCTCATTAGGAAGATCTTGCTCATTTCAGACCGGTATCTCTTCTTGGGAGCATCTTTTACTGAAAAGGAAAATTCTAGGAGAGCTAGACTGTGTATCTTACTCCCTGGGAATAGTCTCCAGGCAATCAACATAGCAGTATATTCTGTAGATGGACCCTTGTCCACCCTTCTCCCTCTCACTACAGGCCAGCTTTCCCAACGAATGTTATCAGCATAAGATATTAGCAGCATACCAGTGTCTAACCTGGGAAGTGCTACCAGAGACATGTCAGCTTTCCATCTGTTTAGCGTCTTTCATCTCGAAGGATCCCCAGTCACTTTACAGTCTCTCTAATCACCACAGTCACCTCTGAAGTGGAATGCAACATCTGTTGAGCAATATGCAGTAACATGACCTAACTGTTTTGCACAGGAAGTGAGGAAGAATCTTGTAGCCAGGTGAAATTTCAATTAAATATTGGTAGATTGTAGTCACCTCTATCATATTTCCCCCCCTTGTCTCCTGTTTTCCAAGCTGAATAGTCCTAACCTCTTTAATCTCTCCTCATATGGGACCTGTTCCAAACCCCTAATCATTTTAGTTGCCCTTCTCTGAACCTTTTCTAATACCAGTATGTCTTTTTTGAGATGAGACCACATCTGTATGCAGTATTCAAGATGTGGGCACACCATGGATTTATTTAAGGGCAATAAGATATTCTCCGTCTTATTCTCTATCCCTTTTTTAATGATTCCTAACATCCTGTTTGCTTTTTTGACTGCTGCTGCACACTCCATGGACATCTTCAGAGAACTAGCCATGATGACTCCAAGATCTTTTTCCTGATCAGTTGTAGCTATATAAGCCCTATCATATTGTACGTATAGTTGGGGTTATTTTTTCCAGTGTGCATTACTTTACTTTTATCCACATTAAATTTCATTTCATTTCTCATGAGGCTGACTATGCAGCCTCTGAGCTTCAGTGTGAAACCGTGATTGAAGGCCAGGCAGGGAGACTTTTTGGGCTTCACCTGCATCTCATACAGTTGCTGATCCGAGTAGGACAGTGGTAGCATCACTGCACCTTCATAGTTTGTCTCAGGCTGAAGCTCAGTTTCCCCCCTGTGAGTTGAGCCAGAAACCTCCCTGGATGCTTGCATGATTTTCACAGAAACCATGAGATCACGGGTCAAGCCTTGGGGATATGGACTGCAAGGGTGTTGACATTTTTTGGAGCTATATGTCTTGGGCTAGGTCTGGCAGTTTAGTCAGGAATTCTGGGGAGAATGATGGTGTCCATATACCACTAGGATTTCTAAATTCCCATTAGGAGCACAAGCTCAGATGCATGCCTTTCGGGTGGGTTGGTTCATGCACTTGAGTTCAGAGGCCGAAAGCATGGCCTGTCCCCTGCCCTTCTTCTTTCCCAGATTCACAGAGACCCTGATGGACAAAGCTGCATCAGAATTAGGCCCAGAGCATTCTCCTGCCAGCTCTGTTACACAAGAAAGATTCGGGTGCCTCCTCTTGGGGCTTGAGTAGCAGATCCTATGAGTCGATCAAAAAGCAACCGTTATCCTCTTCCCAGTCTCCCTCTTCCCAAATGGGACCACTACCGATCCTATCCAATGGGATCCCATTTCAACCAGAACATCTGTCATGCACAAGTCTAGGGATGGGGGAACTAACCCCTGCCCCTAAGAGCAGGTAGAGAGTGTGGGGGAGCAGGGGCACATGACTCAGAGGAAAGTCCCCAATGAAATCCCAATCAACTGATAGAGTTGTAGATTTGCAAAAGTGAAGTGTAAATGTCCCTTTGTGTTAATATTATCATGTCATGTCATGTCTAGGGCATGATCCAGCTCTCACTGAATTTGTCAGAGGTCTTTTGTGCTTACTGGGAGGTGGATCTGGTCCCTAAACAGTACTGGAGCATATGTTAATACCCAGCCTCGTGTGTTGCAGGGAGGGGGCTGTAATAGTGCAGTGCAACTGGATGCATGGGCACAATAGACTCTTTACACACACAGTTCTGTATATGCAGAAATGTCATTGGCGAGATTGTGTGATGGATTGTGGGATGCAGAGGTTAAAATATGGTCCTGGATTGGTGTTTCCTCTAAACATTGACTCAGTGAGACATTGGTACAGTGCCTAGCGTAATGGGGTCCTGGATGTTGATTAGGGCTCCTAGGCTCTATAGTAATATACATAACAATGATGCTTCTATGGAACGAAGCAGTAATTGCCTCTCATCCAGCATTTTCAATTTAGCAGCTAATGACGATGCACGGGAGAAAATGGAACATTGTCACAGAATGATGATGTCTCGCCATTAGATTATCCAAAATAGTCTTTAGCATAAATTCCACATCTGTTATAAATTAACTGTAATATATTAGTCTGAATGGAACATTTAACAAGTGCTCAGTAATTAAGAAATTTCCCCAAATTTAAGTTGCTCTGACAAGGTTAGTACGGCCATGTTACCTCTCTGGTGTAGTTTCTGATCTGTTTATCCAGGTTTTTATAATACCGCGCACATCCCTGTGGCGGTATGTATTCATAGATTCCATGGCCAGAGAAGACCATTTAGTGTGACCTCCTGTATGGCACAGTCCATAGAACTTCCCACAAAATAATTCCTAGAGCAGATCTTTTAGAAGAACATCCAGTTTCGATTTTAAAACTGCCAGTGATGGAGAATTCTTCGCAACCCTGGGTAAATTGTTCCAATGATTAATTAAGGCATACATTTTAACAGTGATTTATTTTCAGTCTAAATTTTTCTAATTTCAGTTTTCATCCATTGATCATGTTCATAACAAAGGGTAAAACATACCTATCAAGGAAAATAGGAAGAGAGACTGTTCCATTTATGAAGTGTGGCAGAATTAATGATTCTAGAGCAGCCTTAATTTTCTGGATTTTTCTTGACCCTTCAGTGCTTAGTCTTGCACTTGTTACATTAATGTTAAGGTGGCTTTTTACATTTAATTTCCTATAACTTTATTTTTTTTAAGGATGAGGGGTGAAAAAAGAGAATATGTAGTGTGATGGAGTCAGACCAGAAGGGTATAGGAGAGTGCTGGAAGGCAGGTATATCAGCCTCAGGATGTGTAGGTCCGTGTTCCCTGGATAGCCAAACAAAGGCCATTCCAGGCCAATCAAGACACCTGGGGCCAATTAAGAACCTTCTAGAAAGGAGTAGAAACAGCTAGCCTGATTGGGACACCTGAAGCCAATCAGGGACTGGCTGAAACCAGATAAAAACCTCCCAGTTAGTCAGGTGGGCTGTGGGTGTCAGGAGCTGTGGAAGGAGGTTGTGCTGTTGGTGAGACTGAGTGGTGGACAACATATCCAGAAGGAAGGAGGCCCTGAGGTAAGGGTGAAGTGGAGTTTGAAGAAGCAGGGACTGCTGTGGGGAAGTAGCCCAGGGAATTGTATTGTGTTTTGTGGATAAAAGGTCAGCCATCTTAGCTGATACTATTAGGGTCCTTGGGCTGGAGCCCGGAGTAGAGGGCGGGCCCGGACTCACCGCCTTTTTCCACCTTCCATACTGGCCTGTGATGAAGGTAACTCACTAGGTGGTGACTCTTGCCAATCATACTGAGAAAGGGAGGTCACTCTGGGGCCTAGATGAGTTTCTGAGGTCCCTAAATCTGCCAGGAAGCACAGGACCCACAAGTACAAACTTGGAGCTTTGTCACAGTAGATAATTGGCATGCCCAGATTATGAGGTTTTGTGGGGCTTGTAGATGTTTGCTTTGACCTGATTAGAAGCTTGATGAAGTTAATGGAAAGACTCCTACTGAGTTCATTGGGTCTTTTGTTGGATCTTGATTGGCAGCATATCTGTTTTAACTCCACAACTGTTTTCTATAGACGGAAAGGGCTGTATAAGTGCAAAAATATTGTTAATGCAGTCACTTCTGTGTTTTTAATACATATTTTAAGAATTGCGTTTATATGGTTTGTCTTGATTTGAAATGCACTTTTAATTTGCACCATAATTTCCCAACATTATTTGTCTGAACAACTATGGGAGAACAATCTTGATTCATTTCTGGCATGTGAATCACTAAACAAACTCAGCTTTGTACAAAAGTTCTGCACTTTGAAACAAAGCAGAAGCAGCCCAACTTGATTTTTGGATCTTGGGTGGAGTTTCCAGCAGTCGTAAATGGAAAAAAAGCATCTTTTGACATCTGAGCTAAACTCATTGCATGTGGACACCACAGAGAGAATCATAATTATTTGTATTAACATATTGCCTAGGAGCTCTGCTCATGGACCGGAACCCCACTGTGCTAAACGCCATATAAGCATTGAACAAAGTGACTGCCCGTGCCCCAAAGAGTTTCCGATCTAAGTGTGAGACAACAGATGGATACTGACAGACAGGAGCACAAGAAAACAATGAGGCAATACCAGTCAGCATGATGGACAGGGGACTCTCACACTGTCTTTTAAAAGTAAACTTCCTGCCATTTTGGAACACTTCGTAGCTATTATTTTCTCAGTTGCAGATCTTTAACCTGCATCGGTGTTCCATTGCAGTGACATTTTACCACAAACAGTTGAAATAATAAAGTAGCAAACTGTATGCTGATGCAGTCTGATACCTGCAGCTCCTTGGAGTGCTGTTGACAAGCTGTATTCTGATTGGCATAGATAAGACTTGTTTGGTCTTCAGCATACTGGAAATTTGTTTATTCCAAAGAGGAGAAGATGGTGCAGATTGCAATTTTATGAATATGCTGTTTTCAGACAGCCTTCATTTTTTAAAAACAAAACTTTTTGGTAAGATCTGACTGACAAACACACAATACATCCCTGCTATTACTGTACAAAGAGTTGTCAGCTGTGCAGCGCAGTTCTAGAAGTGTTCAGACACCCTCGGACAAGCTAATGCCTCTCTACCAGGTAATTTTAATTACAGGCACCATTCTGCCAGGTGCTGAGCAATCCCAACTCTGGTTGGCATCAGTGGCATTTGAGGGTGCTCAGCACCTTGCAGGATCAGGTTCTTCATGGGCTCTGTCCTTTAATGAAAGGAGGGTAAAAACAGTCAAGTGGTTTGAGTTGTGAACCTTTTCTCACCCCTGTAAAATCAATGCTGCTGCTTTCGTTGGTCGCTCCAGCTCTGATACCTTTGTGTAATACTCCTTTCCCAATGGCATTCTGCCCTGCTCAGGCATGCAGTACAATTGCTCCGTCCTCTTGTTTTGGTGGTTTATTCTCTATTAATAAATAGAATTAATTTTGTCAAATTAACGTTTCTTTTCTGCTGGAGAAGTGACAGCCACGTAAATGTCAAAGCGGGCTCCCATGTGTATATCAGCCACAACTCTCAACGCTTCCTGGCAGACCCACATGTAGAGTGTGTGTATACACATCAAAACGGGATTATAAATTACAGGACTTGCTACAAAACAAGGTAGCTCTGCCTCTTTTTTTGGCAAAGGCTCACGTGATGTCTTCCCCCTTTGACCTGCAGAGGGCAGTCTTGCCCCTTGTATTCTCTGTAGTCCACCTTTTTCTGATAATTGATTGCCTAATTTCCTCTTTATGTGAAAGAAAGCAGATATCAAGTAATTTGCAGCAATAACCTGCTAATGCTGGGCCAGTATCAAAACTCCCATGTTCATTTCAAGTGGCAGATAAAACACTAATATATAATTATCCTTGCAAATTGGATTGTTTTAAATAACCAAAAGGCTATGGCCAGGAGAAAACTATCCCATTTCCCTTGAGTTACAATTGCAGTGTAATTGCTGCGTTCAATCAATTTCCTTGGCATTAGAAATTCCATCACAATCAACATTAAGCTTTATTCATTGTGATGGCTAAGAGCCGGACCATTTCTCCTCTTTTCCTTAACTGGCAAAATTAATCAGGGAAAAGATTTTAAACATTTACCCATGTGAAAGAGGTCAGCTCTGCCACTATATTGCTCAGCAGATAAGGGGGCTAATAAAAAGAAAATTGAATTACTAATGATCGCCAGGAACAGAGTATATAAAACCTGGCAATCGCCTGGTTCAGGAAAAAGGAGAATCAATTTTCTTCAGACAAGGTGCGCTCATTTTTTATTTTGGCGCATATTATCAGCAATTTAATTTGAAAGTGCATAAACAGGAGGAAACAGTTAGAAAATAATGAGCCTGAAGGTGTAAAATGCTGCAGGATGTATGCTGTACACAATTTATTTGGCACAACAGATAATCACTTTAATTGAATTCAAAACTGCATTGTTCAGCAGCAGTGCAGTCTGCCTCTCTTGCCTATGGGGATTACAGAATATTACAGAGATTCCAGTGAGAGGCTCTTCCGTGTCTCTTTTCCCTTTATAATGTCCCCTCCTAGGCAGGATTCCTTGTTGCTTGGGTTGGTTCACACATGGGCACAGCCACTTGGCGGTGTAATGTTTAAAAGCTATGAGAAAATCCCCTTTCGGAAGGCTGCTTAGGAGCACTGTGAGTGAATTTTTAAATAATAATGTGTACGTCTTTTGCCATGATTGATAACTTCATGCAAACTCTACATATAAAAAAAGTAGCCTCTCTCTTCAACACAGAGTGCATCTCTTAGCAGGTTTGCGTCCAGGAGCAATCGGCAGAACTGAGTTCATTGTATGGATGTTGCTTGTACGGCTCTTGCTGTACTTGCTGTCTGCTTAGATTGGGTGTGCGTATGGCTTACACCTGTCTCTTCCCGTTGTACTTTACAGCCAGCATATGCACCTTGCTTCAGAATAATTCATCTCTTCCCTTCCTTGGGCACACAATTAGCAGGAACATTACAGAGTTTCATTCTTTACAGACGGTGATCTGTGGTAATGGGTTTGTTCTGCGAAATTTGAATTAAGTCCATTACTCAAGAGTCAGACTAATTAAATTTCCCCAGGACTGGTTCTCCCCATTCAGCTCTGCAAATGCTGCTTGGTGCTGACCTGCAGCACCTTGTGCACGCCTAGTTCTGGCCTTTGAGTATAGAGGATCAGTTATGGCAAAGCATTAAGGGATTTGCAGATGGAGAGAAATATCCTTAAAGGGACGAGGCTGAGATAATCCAGCTCATTTTGGTAGTGACCTAGTCCACATCTCCTGAACTCAAAGGCTAATGTACCTCCTCTGCCCATAGTGAGTGACAATCCAACCTACATATTAAACTAGTTTTTATTTAGCATCTTATGGGTGACACACGGGAAAGTGTAGCAAATATGGGGGATGGGGAGATAGTTTTGTTTAAAAGGTTTATTAATGGGCTTTCTCCAGCTAGATTGCTGGTCCTCGTGATTGCTACACAAAAGCCTGCCCTGTGAAAGGTGTCTCTTCAACTGTGTGTAGGAGAATGATCTTTTACTTCACTGTGTTCCTTTCATTTGGAGAGCAGCATCAAATTGTACTGGTGTGTCAGTAATACTGTTACTCAGCGCTTTGCGTGTTCAGAGCACTTTACAGACATTAACTAAAGAATCCTTACAAGATTCCTGTGGGATGTATATACAGTAGTAGGGGGAAATATTAACATTCCTGTTTTGCAAGTGGCAAGATAATGAGAACCTTAAACATACCTAAGATAGATGGAGAACTGAACAGGGACTTGCCTAAGGCAAAGAAGTCGGTGGCAAACCTGGGGTTAGAATATGGGACTATCCTATGCTCAGTCCACTCACTAGCTGTGCGGCCTCGTTGTACAGCCAAGATCCTAGGATTTTAGGCCTCTCCCATTCTAAAAATGCTCTGCTTCCTGCTTATAGCTCTCAACTTCACAAACTATAGAACTAGCTTGGCTGTCTGGGGGAGCAAAACCCTTCCTGTTACCAGCTTGTTCTCAATGCTCTGTCACCTATTACAGAAATTAAAACTGAGCACTCTAAGTCATTCACCAAAAGAGAAAACATCTATTTTTTTTTAAACGAACACTGCCAAGTTTTTTGTAAAAACAATTGTTATGTTTTGATATTCAGAAGAGTGGTTCTATAGCTCTAATTAATTGCAGTGGAACTTAAATGTTTTAGGAAAACAAATTCCTCTGCACTCTTTATCAACCCAAACAGTGTAGCACTGAGCTACTGCATTAGAACAAGGGAGTGCGACTCCTAGAAACTGACTGTGGTCAAAAGTGAAACTGCGTAGTGTTCATTATCCAAGCACAGTGAAGTGCAAAATGTCAACCAGGTGTGAAGAGCGACTGGTCAGTTTCAGGGTGAAATTTGGGGATGCACTCAGTTGCTTTTAATTATGTTGGTTATTGGGTATGTGTTTCTCTTTGGCAGCTTTGAAAACCTCAGCCTAGGTTTTTAAAATCTTCACACTGTACTGGAAGGTGGAATTAGTAATAAGTAGCTCTAACAGGATTTCTAACCACTGTCCCTTTAACATTTTGTATAGTACTTTTATTACACTTTTTCTAATTTTTCTCCACATCAGTCTATTGTACAAATTTATTTTTGTATGTTTTTCTTGTGAGGCGACATCCCTCATCACGTTACCAGTGAGTGAGGTTGGTGCAGTGTCTAGATAAAATGTCACCAATTAAGTCCAAGGCTATGATCTTTGCCCTCAAATGAGATCCTGGCAACATGTGTAAAACCAGCTGGGACCCCTGTGAGTTCCTGATGTCTTTATTTGGTGTGCTCCATCATTAGTTCTGTCTGAGTGACTAGATGCTTCCTGGAGCTGCCCTGAAGAGTTCACAGATTTGCTGTTTGAAGCCAGCAGGGTTAATATCATTACCAGCCGTGCTGTCAGATACTATGTAGATTGACCTTACTCATAAATCATTATGTTCTCAAATCTCTCCTCTGACTTTCACTGGCTTGTCCTTGGGTATGACTACAGTGCAACCCCTCCCCCTGCAACGCCAGCGAGTCTCAGAGCCTGGGTCAGCTGACATGGGTTGACTTGTGGGGCTCACGCTATGGGGCTAAAAATAACAATGTAGACGTTCTAGCTCGAGCTGGAGCCCAGGCTCTGGGACCTGATGACGGGGGAGGAGCTGGCTAAGTGTTTGTCCCTTGCAGTAATTGGTAAAAGTTCACATACTTGGCTGTATCCCCAGCATTAGTTACTTCAGTATTAGTAACGGTTTTGGGTTTCCCTGGGATTTACAGGTGACTGTTCCTAAACTACAAACAGCCAGCAGCAGGGATGCTGTTTTCTGTTAACTCTCTGAAATAACAGGCTTTTGGTTTTCTGTTCCTAAACACGTGGGTTGACTGCAATTTTGCCTGTGGTTAGATAATTTCTGGGAGTTGGGTGTCCAATTCCCATTGAATTTATTGGAATTTAGGCATCTGATTCCCTTGGGTTCCCTGGAAAATCCCAGCCTAAATCCTTTGAGCAGAAAAATTCATATGAGGTTGGGGTGAATGAGTAGGGCTGAACTTCATGGAAGGGAGAGAAAGCGCAAGTGTAAAAAGGTAACTTGCGCTTTATGGCACATTATTCCAGTTCATCCTTAATCCCCATGTATATTTTTCCTCCCCTAGCTCAGTGGCTTTCTTCCACCTGTTATTTTAGTGTGGGGTTGCACCTCTTTCCGGTGTCAAAGAATCCCCTGCCCCCTTTGCCACCCACAGAACTGCATGATTGGGATGAGTTTATATTCTGTTAGTAGTAAGCAGGTCTTTGGTAAATATGTGTTTATAGGTTAATGGGAAAAATATTTGGCTTTGGAGATGTATGCTGTCCGTTTGTTGTCTGTGACCTTTGATATTTTGAAGTCCTTGGGGTGAGGGTGGGTTGGGGAAAGCTTTGCTAAGATTTTGAACGTTGCAGGCAGTGCCCGGTGTGGAACCAAAATAGAAACTCTCCCCCCCAAATCAAAATAGAGCAGAAGCCCTTATCACACCAATATGTGCTTCTCATTTGTCCTGGTGGGGCTTACACTACATCACTTCTTAGCTAATGCTTGTATCTTGTAACTCTGCATAGCAATATCCATGTGTTGGAATTGCACAGTGTAATTCTGGTCATCAGTGACAGCCAGACAAACACAGGGGTGTCTTGCAGTTCTGTTTTAAAATGAAGTTTTGCAAATGTAATCCTGACCAGCAATGTACTAATAAAATTAATCTGCATTATAGCTTGCGCTGATAGTGAGAGAAGGCTACAAAGTCTGCTAGTGAAGCTGTTATTTTAATAACTTTTACAAACACCCTTTGCTCATCCATACCATCCAGTACATGATTATAGTTAACAAATACATTTGCAGAAATCGGGAACTGTTCACAAACATGAACCATGGCTGAGTTGTTCCTGCTGATTAATTCCTCCAGGTCTATTTGCCATTCGAAATTGTGCAGAGTGTCCGAGCCTCACTGCCCGTTAAATCCCTTATATCAAGAGTAGGCAACCTATGGCATGTGTGCCAAAGGCAGTACGCAAGCTGACTTTCAGTGGCACTCACACTGCCCAGGTCCTGGCCACCGATCCGAGGGGCTCTACATTTTAATTGAAACTTCGTAAACATTTTAAAAACCTTTTTTACTCTACATACAATAATAGTTTAGTTCTATATTATAGACTTATAGAAAGAGACCTTCTAAAAACGCTAAAATGTATTACTGGCATGCGAAACCTTAAATTAGAATGAATAAGAATTGGCACAGCACTTCTGAAAGTTTGCCGACCCTTGCCTTATATAGTCTCCAGTTTGTGCATTTGTCTTTAAAAGAACACTAGTCTAGTTGCCTTTTAAAATGTTTTATAGCTGGATATGTTTATAAACCAACAATAAAAAAAATCTCACTGCTCCGTGTAGTTTACAAAATAATTTCTTCCCTTCTTGTATTTCCTTTACTATTTTCTTTCCCCTCTCCTTTTTGCTTCATCTGCCTGTTTCCTATCAACTGAAAACCAGCATGTATGTTAATATAACTGGCAAGGTAACCAGTGATGTTGCAGCTGGGTCCCGAGTTCCTGGCAGCCTCAGTAATGAGGTGCATGACTGCGCTTTATGGGTAATGTGTATACTTCATGGATACTCTTCACAGCACTTGCAAAACTCCAAGTCCCATCCCAACCAACAATGGGCTTGTAAAACTTGATAAGTTTTCCACATGGCAGTCACTGTGTGCTCTGTGTCCTCCTCCTTCCTCTTGTTCTCCAAAACCCTTCTTAAAATCAGTTTCTTTTGTAATCTCCCCTCCTGTGTTGATTTCCCCAGTGACCTGAGCTCTCTTGAATTTCTTGCATATGAATCATTGGAGCAGTGTCTTGTAACTGAGCTGGATCATTAGCTCTTCAGGGAAGAACCTGCCCTTCATTTACTTGTACAGGGCTGTGTAGAATCTATAGTGCTATATAAATAAGTAGTTGAATTCCTTAAATATGTTACAGATGCACCTAGTATGTGTTTCCTAAATACAGTAATCAGAGAGGTAGCTGTGTTAGTCTGGATCTGCAGAAGCGACAAACATTTCTGTGACACCTTAAAGACTAATAAAAGTATTGAAGCATAAGCTTTTGTGGGCTAATATTCACTTATGCTTCAATACTTTTGTTAGTCTTCAAGGTGCCACAGGAATCTTTGTCACTTCTGCTAAATACAGTAGCTATTGCATGCAACCTCTCACACCATATTATACCACCTATTTTGTTATTTCGAGGCTCTGTTTTATTTGAGGTGATAGAGAAATAAGTATATTATGAGTGTTGGTAAAGCACCATCCTTATGAATGGTCCTACCTGTGAAACATCTGGTGATTTAAGGGACTTTTTATCTGTTCTTATGCCAGTTAGTACAAACAGACCTTCAAGTTTGCATTTGTGTCATTTTGTCCTACAACATTGTGCGCTACTGAATAGTGTTGAAGAGTGCTATTGTAGAAAGACTCTATCATCTCTGTGCTTTTGGGTCCCTCTGGAAAATGGAGCTGTCTTGTGAGGCTACCTTAGTGAACGAATAACTCAAACAAGCCAGGAGCCATGTGTAGTAATTATGGAAGCCTGTGCAAAAGACTAAAGTGTAGATCGTTATTAGAAGATTCAAAGGGGCAACGAGCATACTGCAATCCTTGGATTTAAAAGCCATTGATGTTTGTAGGACAATATGCCCATGTCTTGTGGAGAAGCCTGGAAGCATCTGAGTTACGAACCAGGTCAAGAACATGCAATCGGTAGCCAGCAAACACTGTGGAAATAGCCCTCTCAGCAAATAGCAGCCCAATTGCTATCTCACCTGGGTTATCTGAATATAATGTGCAGCTTAACTCATTGCAGTACGCATCAGACAATCACTTGCTATCTTCACCTCTGAGTTTTCCAGTTTGGAGGTTGGGCTGAAAGTGAAGCCCTCGGATTAAAGGGCCCAAATACTTTATGGCTGAAGTCCCCAAATTGTGGGGTGCACCCCCTTAGGGGAGTGTGGAGGAAAGTTCAGGGGGGCCGCAGTGAGCCCAGGCCAGTCCCCATAGGGGATTGGGAGGGAGTGCCACCCAGTTTTGTTCCTGGCCCTGGTCGCCAGCCCTGTGCCTGGGGCCTTGGCTTGCCAGCCATCCAGGTTTCGCCGGGAGTCTCCTGGAATCAGGCCCCCATCTCCCAGAGGCTACTGAAGCCAAACTGGGAGATTTTAGGTGCTGAAAGTCTGGCGGTGCAGCAGGGCTAAGGCAGGCTCCCTGCCTGCCCTGGCTCCACACTGCTCCTGAAAGTGTCTGGCATGTTCCTGTGGCCACCAGGAAGAGGGTCTCTGTGCACTACTCCCCCCACGAGTGCCAACTTCACAGTCCCATTGGCTGGGAATTGCGGCCAATGGGAGCTGCGGGGCAGGGGTGTGGGTAACATAGAGCCCCCTATCACCTTTCCCCAGCGGCTGCAGAGCTAAGAGGGGCGGGGACTGAGATAAAAAGTTTGAGGACCACTGCTCTATGGGAGAATTTTGATTATCTTCCCCTCCAAGAACTGAGCAACTCCAAAAGTCAAGCTCTCTCCCAAATGATGATGTTTTTCTTGGCTGGGTCTCCCCATTGACTGTCTAGTGATAATGACTTAGAAACGTTTTCATTGCAGTCCAGCTGTTTGCTGAATTATTAGAAAAGAATTGTGCTTTGTGTACCAGCATCTGTGTTATCAGTGAGAAAAACCAAATGGGTATTTGATATGGCAAGGGGAGCTCCATCAGGAATATCAGTGTGTGAGAATAGGTGAAATGGGATTTACACCATCATCTGAACATTAATAGGGGCATTTTACCATGCTCCCTCCTTTAGAGTTCTGCGATCCATCATTTCTGTGCTGCTGTGCTGTACTGGCTGTTACATTTTACTATACCAAACATTGTAAAAGGGCATTAGAGCAGTTAAATCTAGTGTCTTGCTTTCATAAGGAAAAAAGAAAATGCTGAATTAGGCAGTGGAAAAGGCAACCACAGCGATACTTTAATCTTGCATAAATTATGAAAAGAGAGGCTAGCAATTTTATGTATTGTTAGAGCTGTCCTAACTAATTTTTTCTTTTAAAAGAATAATCAATGGGGAAAAAACCAGAGTTTTGGGGTTTTTTTTTTTGTACGAATGGAACGTATTATTTACTTCCAAAATCACAGCTATTTTTTCCTGTCATGACTGTATTTTAATTTTATCATGCATAAGTCTGAGATTAATGCAGTAGCTTTTCTAAATCAGTACAGTAGAACCTCTGGTCAATCACACACCTCATTTGGAAGTACAGGAGCTCCTCACTTAACGTAGTTATGTTCCTGAAAAATGTGATTTTAAGTGAAACGATGTTAAACGAATCCAATTTCCCCATAAGAATTAATGTAAATGAAGGGGTTAGGTTCCAGGGATATTTTTTTCACCAGACAGGACAATATTATTTTTTATATATATAATGACACACACGCACAGTGTATACGTTTTAAACAGTTTGATACTGGTACACAGTGATGATGATTGTGAAGCTTGGTTGAGGTGGAGGAGTCAGATGGTGGGATATTTCCTAGGGAATGCCTTATGTCTAAATGATGAGCCAGCAATTGGCTGAGCCTTCAACGGTTAACTCTTACACTCTACAATGCAGCAGGAAAGCAGGGAGGGCAGACAGAGGGTCCCTGTGTGTGTATGTGAGAGAGAGAGATGCACATTTCCCCTTTAAGTATGAAGAGTGGGGTCAGAAGTACACTGCCTTGTTAATTAGGTCAGCAAGCTGAGACTGGACCACAACTGCTGCCAGGGCAAGTTTCCTCCCCCCTCCTCTGTGGAAGATAGAGTAAGCGGGGTGCAGGAGCAGGGGGAGGGAGACACCCTGACAGCCCTCCTCTTCTTTCCCTCTCCCTCCCAGCAAGCAGGAGTCTCGGGGAGCAGCTCCAAGGCAGAGGGCGGGAGCAGCACATGGCAGTAGGGGGAGGGACATGTGAACTACCGGCAATTAATAGCCGGGTGGGCAGCTGCTGCACAGGGAACTTAGGGAGGTGGGGGAGCTGCTAGGGGGGCTGGTGGTCCATCCTGGTTCCAAGCCCCCACCAGCCAGCTGCAACGAGCTGCTCTTCCTGCAAGCAATGGACAAAGCGGGTGGCTGCCAAACAACGTCAGAAGGGAGCATTGCGCAACTTTAAATGAGCATGTTCCCTAATTGATCAGCAATGTAACAGCAAAACAACATTAACCGGGGAGACTTTAAGTGAGGAGTTTCTGTATGCAATTAGGCAACAGAAGAGACAAAAAAAGAAAAGAAAAGAGAATGCAGTGCAGTGCTGTATTTAAATGTTAGCTACTCAAAGGAAAAAAAGGAAATTTAAAAAAAGATTTGACAAGGTAAGGAATCTCCTTTCTGTGCTTGTTTCATTTAAATTAAGATGGTTAAAAGCAGCATTTTTCTTCTGCATAGTGTTACTCCCACACCCTTAGGGCAACCACCTTTATCCCAGTCCTAGGACTCAAGGCATAACCCAATTGATATAGGCACCCCCACCTTTTCCCAGTTCCTATGGCTCTGGCAAAAAGCACCTCTCCGTACCCCATTACTAGGGCTCAGGGCCACCCCTAAACAATTTCTGCTGCTCAGGGCATACTCTTTTACAGGTTTGCAGGATCTTTTTACCAATGAAATAGCCTTGCACAGTAATAGTCTCCATATCAAAAGAGACAAAGCACACTTATATGGCCACGCCAGCACTGGTTCACAATCCTGCAGGACCTCTCGATAGACATCCCAGTCGATCTCCCGGTGTGGCCAGACCTGATCTCTCAAGGCCACAGTCACATGCTTCACCTGAACCTAGAGTCTCTATATTTGATGGCTTGGCACTTTTATGTCTGAACAAAATGGAGCTGATCTGTTTGGCATGGCCCAAGAGGTCCTTATGGGCAGGAGAAAGCGGTCAACAAGAACAGCCTACCTTGCAAAATGAAAGAGGTTCTTGCTCTAGTCTCTTCAGAAGGGGTTCTCCCCTCTGGAAGCCACACTCCCCTTTATCTTGGACTATCTGCTCCATCTGAAAGGGGGAAGGTCTAGCAGTGTCCTCTCTTAAGAGTCCACTTGGCGGCAGTATTGGCATTCCACACTCCGGTGAACAGCAGATCAATTTTCTCCAACCCTGTTAGCTCTCAGTTCTTAAAGGGCTTGGAGCGCCTGTACTCACAGGTATGCCAACCTCTGCCCCCCATGGGATCTCCATTTGGTCCTATTGTGACTGACAGGGTCACCTTTCGAGCTGCTAGCAACATGTCCCTTGCTTTATTTGTCCTGGAAGACCGCCTTTCTGGTAGCTATCACATCAGCTAGAAGGGTGTCGGAGATCTGAGACCTCACCTGTGGGGCATCCTATACAGTCCTCTTCAAGGACAAAGTACTGTTGTGGCTGCACCCATCATTCCTTCCCAGAGTGGTGTCCCATTTCCACAATAGTCAGGACATCTTTCTCTCAGTCGTCTGTCTTAAGCCTCACTCTTCAAAACCCAAACAGAGGCTTCACTCTTTGGATGTTAGACATGCTTTGGCCTTTTGCTTAGAAAGGACCAAACCCTTTCGGAAGTCCACTCGGTTATTTGTGGCTGTCGCTGAAAGGATGAAGGGCAGCCTGGTCTCGGCTCAAAGGCTTTCCTTTTGGATAAAGACCTGCAACAGCACTTGCTCTGACCTGGCGAAAGTGGCCCTCCCCCACGTTTAACGATGCGCTCCACATGGTCACAGGCTCCATGAGCGGCATTCATGGCCCATGTTCCCATTGTAGACATCTTCAAGACAGCATCCTGGTTGTCTGTCCATACATTTATGGCACACTACGCCCTTACTCAGCAGGTGAGGAATGATGCAGCGTTCCTCCAATCCATGTATCTCAGGAATTCCAGCCCCACCACCAGTGTGTGTGCTTGGGAGTCACCTGTATTGGAATGGATATGAGCAAGCCCTTGAAGAAAAATGGTTATGAACTTATCCGTAACTGTTGTTGTTTGAGATCTGTTGCTCATGTCCATTCCACAGCCCACCCCTCTGTCAGAGTGGTCGGCAAGAAGGAATTGAGGAGCGGTAGGCTGGCAGTTGCCTATCTACTGCATCATAGAGGTAGGGTGACCAGGTGTCCAGTTTCCGACCGGAACACCCAGTCGAAAAGGGACCTTGCTGGCTCCAGTCAGCACTGCTGACTGGGCCATTAGAAGTCCGGTTGGTGGTGTTGCTGTGCTAAGGCAGGTTATTGATTTTTATCCACCCTGCGCACACACCGATATTGAAATGGACGTGAGCAACACATCTTGAAGAACAACAGTTACGGAAAGGTTAATAACCATTTTTTTTCAGAATTATGAATAACCTCCATTCCTGAGGTGTCTAACTCTGAAGTTCTATATATGTATAGTCTAAAGTGATAACGGAGAGGGAACCTAGTAGGTCACAGATTAGAGATGTTCTGAAATCCCTGTGTTTGGCCTGGAGGTAAAGTTTCCTGAAGTTCAGGGGTTCTCGGTCGTTCTCGACTATACATACTTGAAGGATGGGGAATTGTTTAGGGTGTTGCAAGAGGATATGAGTAATGGGGTAGAATTAAGATAATCAGGAAGAATATCTGGAATGACCGTGAGATCTGAGAATAATCTTGAAAAGGAAATGATAAAGTCCCGTCCAAGTGGGGCATCTCAACTAGATGGGGTAAAGCTCTGGAGTAGCTACTTCAGGGAATAAACCTGCATTGACAAGGGAAACATAGCCAAAAATGTCACTGTCAGGCACCACCAATGTGGTGCTCTGCTCTATCCAATGTTGATAACAGTTGGCTGCGTGCTGTGTTCCCTCTGTGTGCTGCCCCGGTTCTGCACAGATCGCTGACCCAGCAGACCCCAAGAAAACCCCCAGTGACCACAGACTCCAATAAAATATGAAGGTACCTGGCTAGATTTATTGTCAAATGAAGCACAGTAATACTTTCCAGCAGACTCTACAGGACATATTACAAATGTGCCTCCTGACACTGGAGACCACTCAGTCAGTGGCAGGACTTTCCACGGTCCCCTAGGCTGGACAAAGACAACTCTTCAGGGGTGAATTTTTATATACAGGTACAAACAACTTACACATCACTCCTGACTTCTTGAGGTGCAATCTCTCTATGTAGTAAAGTGTCACCTGTCACCTTGTACATGTTGGTCCGATCAAAACAACTCTATCCATCATATTATCCTTTTGCCTCTGTCTTTAGGATGGGTCAGTTTGTTCCTTGTTGTATGTGTGGAATGTGCAAGTATCGGAGTGTTCTGATGTCTAGTGTCTAGTATCTTTTAGGTATGTATCTTTTTGCAACATCAGCCCTTTCCTTGCCAACTTCTGCGAACAGGGCTTGCCTCTGGCTCACAGCTTAACTCTGCTTTATGTTAGCAAAGTCTTGACCATTATTTTAGCTCAGGCCTTAGGCCTCATACTGGACCTCTGATACAAGGGTTTATGTTTCAGGGACTCATCTTACTACAGTCACTTTAATAGATTTTCTTTGTGTCACTCTCATTTCTGTACTTTCCAATTCCAATTGGTTCAAATCTGACCTGGGTTAAAAATGAAAGAAATGTGGTATTTTAAAAACAAAAGGTGACATTCCAGCCTAATTGAAATCAATGAGAGTCTTATCATTGACTTCAGTGGGGCTGGGATTTCACCCTACTCTCAAGAGGATATTCATTCATGTTTCAAAACTCATTACTCAATCTTGCACTTATGCCAAAAGAGAGCCCCAGGATTGGAGTACCCAGAGGTTTTGCAGGTCAGACTGAGGTGTACTGGAAAAGCCTTGCAAGAGGCAGCTTTCAGAGTACCCTTCTGTATTCTGTCATTACTGTTAACCTGAAAAAAATTGCCAAACTCCCCTCTTCAGTAAAAGAAAAAGCAGCACAAAGGACATATTACACCTGTGGAAAATTTGGAATATAAAGCTCTATAAAATGGGACAGAAGGACTTATTGGTATGTAAATAACTTCTGGACAGCCATAGATATTTTTTTTAATTAATATCCCACAATGTAAATAGTAAATAGAAAATCACAAGACAGAAGAGATGTCTGCCATGTTGATATTTTTAGCATGCTTTTTGTGTGTGCTTAAATAGGAATTTGGTGTTTTGGGATGGAATGCTTTGTTGTTTCACAGTGACCACTCCAAGTCATTCAAGAGTGCTGTTATTCAGAACGCTGTCTTGTCTTGTCATCCTTGCCAAGAAGGACAAGCATACAAGGCAATCCAGGGATGAAGAAGAGAAATAAAAATGATGAGGGTTGTTATATCTCAAGTGTCAGGGACACATACAGTGCTATATACGTAATGGCTAAAGCTTCCCTAAGAGTGGCAGAGTCAAGATCTTCTCTCCAGAGAGATGTGTGAAAAGACATGAATAATTTGGGACACCACAGACTGAGCCACAGGCTCCTTGCACTGGTAGAATATTCCAAATGGGAAAAGTTGCAATGAGCTTTGCTCTGAGTTCTGACCCTGGGTTTGTTAACCGAGCGCTTGAGTGTCTACGTTCGTCTGTAGCCTCAGGTTAGGAATTGTTGAACCCTGGGTCCCAACCTGGGACTCCAGCGTCTACACTGCATTATGCACACTCGAGTCCAGCCACCCTTATCCCAGACTTCCTAGCACTCTCCCAAACTGTGGCTGCTCTAGCCCTTTGTTCATGGTGCAATGTGGGAAAACTGGACTGTCCAGAGGACAAAGGAAGCTGACACGTGGGATTGTGCAATTCTTTTGGCAGACACTAAGAGCCTGAGTCCAGTGGGGCTGCAAGTATGCTGCAGAGCAGTAAGGCTTGAACCCTGAGTTCCCGCTTGACTCAGGTTTGGCTCCTCCACTCCTGGGACCCTGCTTCCAAACCCTGGCTTAGTGCGATTTGTGTGTAGATGGAAGGGGATTAGTCTAGCGCCTGAGTTCAAACTCTGGGTTTACACTGTAGTGTAGATGACTGTCTAAGGCCTAGTCTACACTAGAAAAGGTTTGTCAGTATATTGATAATGGTCTTGTGCTACTGGCAAACCCTCCTAGTGTGGATGCAGTGTATCCTTACAAAAGAGTGATATAACTTATACCGGTTTCCAAAGCAAAATAAGCCATGATGGCAATAACAATTACACTCTGCTGTAACTGCGTCACCACAGGAGCTGTTGCTGATACAGAAGTATGCTTAAAAAAAATCACACCACTCACTGATATTGCTGTACTGGTAAAAATGGCTGCTGTAGACCTGGCCCAAAAGCACAGTGGACGCAAATCAACCTACAAAATTTTACTATCCTCGAGTGACTTGGGTCCAGCTTGCTGGCCCAGGCTCACCACACATTTCCACAGTCACTGTGAACAAGGGAGTTCTTAAATCTTTAGGGATGATATTGATTCGGGAGCCCAGTTCCTGATATCCCAAATTTTGCTTAACAGATCAGTATCCCACTGTGGTTAGGTTTTGCTGTTTTGGGTGATTTGTCCTATAGCATTACTCATGCAGCACCATAAATGTAAATTGCACTTTACATTCAAGAGAATGTGCTAGGTAGTTAACAAAATCCTTCTCTTGAAGAGTTGACAATTTAAAGAGTTCAAATCAGGGATGATGTGGAACAAATACAGGTGGCCAACAATGAGAGTGGTAGTTGCAGAGATGCTTTTGTGTGTGTGGCATGTTTCACTTAAGCTTTGAGATATAAAGATAAGAAGATTCCAAGGAACCTTAATTCAGAGGAAACTGAAGGTTTTAAATGTAAGGCGTTCACACCATTTCCCTCTTGAAGGTTTTGCTTTTGGTGTTTTCGTGCCAACCCAGGAGGTGGTGGTAAAGCCCCTGAATAACCACGCTATGTTTGTGCAACACATGCAAATATTTGCAAAAAAACCCAATCTGCACTTGAGAGCACATTTTAGTGTAATCTCTACTTACTTTGATTTATAAAAAGCACTTCTCTGTTTACACAAATATAAGAAGTTGGAGTAAGGGAAAACATCCTTCATCCAAACAGACTTCACTGTCCAGAGCCACTTGGTGATAGATCAGTAATATAGACAGCTCCGTCATGATTCAGGATCGCCTCATAAATATTAAAATGACTTACCATTGGCCACTCTTACTCTCTCAATTCACCCCTCCTAGAAAACCAAACGAGATGGGTGTCGTGCAGCGTGCCCTGACTTTTTTTAGTTTTTGTCGGATCACGTAGGGAGTTGTATTTTCTTCAGGTCCACTTTAAATGGATAAATCCTTTCCATATCCTGGAAGTTGGTTCTCCTCCTGAATCCCTAGAGAAGCACTGAAAATCTGCCTATTGCTTTCCATTGCACATGCCCAGAGTTTCTTCTCATGGCAGCTTTCCTTCTGGGTGGAGATAACTGAATGGGATTGAAGCTTTTGGAATCCATCAGTTTTGCTCCCCTTTTGGCTGGAGAAGTTGAGTTTTGCCTGTGTCCTAGGGAGGTGAGCAAAACAGGCCAGTGCCTGCTAGTAACACTGAGGAAATGAAACCAATGTGGTTTCATATCCTCTGGCCCCACACAGACTTAAGGACCATTGCAGAGCCCCAAGGAGACTATGGAAAACTCATTATTGTGTGATCGAAGGGCTTGCACAGGTGGGTAGGTCCTGATATTCCTCTTTCCAAAGAGGCTGGTGGCAGTGACATGGGCATGAATTAGTATTGGGAGGTAATCATTAATCCTTCTTATCTTTCCCGTGTATCGCTCCATCCCCTCAATGTCCCCCTTGCACTTACTTCCTTTTGCCTAGTGCTGTACTCATCCCCCTCACCTTAATGGTTTACTTAGCAAGGACTGGAGTATGCAGCATCTCCTCTGCCTTTGTGTCTCTGGAGGGCAGGGATTGTCTCTTTGTATGTGCTAGTACTATATAACCTCCAGCACAGGTGGGGTCCCGTTCCTGATCAGGTCCTTGGGTGCTGCTGCCATTAGCGAGTCCTAGTACTGCTTAGCGTGAACAGCACATGCTTACTGAATATTATTGGAGCTCAGGAAGCAACAGCGCTATGGATTTAACTTCCCTATTCAGGAAACCTACCTCCTCACAAGTGAACTGCATGGCCCAGTAAGGGCAATGCTAGAAAGAGACAGCTAAGAGGGAGGTTTGACTAGAGAAGAGGCAGGGATAGCTGTACGGTGCAGCAGTTGCCCTGCAGTAACATTTGGCTGAGGCAGAGAGGGACAGGGAGTAGTTGCATTTAACACGTACAGTACTAGGAAAGTGATCTGTGTTTGAATAATTCCTCCCCCTCTCTGTCTCCAGATTTTCAGGGTGAAGGGCAGTGGCTCTGCCCTCTGTCACCACTTTTATTTCAGGGCAGGGAAGGGTGTGTGTGACATTTCATCACTTGTGCATCACACTGGTGAAGAAGCTTTGTTGAAAAGTGTCTTAAATTAGATATCCTTGTTTATCGCTTTGCAGCCTCTGCCTGACTGTCCTAGACAAACAGGTGGCACTGTAGACAGTTCCCAGCAGTCCTTTTCTGCGTAGGTAAGGTGGAGAGTAAAGCTTGTCTACACATGGAGCTCTTCCTGATTAACTCCTTGTGTGGACACTTTTCTTCTGGAATAAATGTTAGCAGATAGAGTTAGGAACAGACAGGCAAAGACAGAAAATTCAGAGCACTTGCCTTGAGTTTGTGTCTGTCTTCATTGGTGGCAAGATGAATAACGGAAAAACTTTGTGTAGCACTTAATTTTGCAGTGATGAGTCGCAGGCTGTCAGGCCTATTGCAGCTAGTGGAGCTCGTGTGTCAGTCTCTCATAGTTTTGTAGTAGGGATAACGTCTCATCTCACATATATGGCTGGAAGTTCACGCTCCTGTTCTCTGTCTCTTTAGTGCTGCTGAGTGATGTGTGATTGACTGCCCCAAAGAAACAAGAGGTACAACACAGGCGGGGACCGTGAAGACTTCCCTCTGCTAATGTGTCTCAGTTCTCTGCCATTTCTAGTGGTCAGGGAGATTGTCCTCCTGGCTCTCTCAGGTCTTGGTTGTCTCTGTGCTCAATTTGTCAAAATTGTGCTATCTGTAATAGCAGCTTTTCTGGTTTGGATGCTGGGGTTTATTTCACACACAGGCGGCCAGGTATATGTCAGATGGCATTCCTGACTTTCTGTTGTCTTGAAAAAGCAAAGATTCTTCTGGTGTGTAGGAACAGTTCCTCCTCATGAGCCAGACCCACGTGTGCTGCATTAGCCAGCCTGTGTTCCATTCTCTTAGCCTCTGCAATAGGCAGGGCACTAGGACAGGCCGACAAAAGTGCTAGTGTAGACAAAGCCTTCATACATTCTGAAGATATTTAGCTGTTTGATTTGGCTGAGGTATGTTTGAGCAGCTAAAAATCCCAGGTAAACATTCCAAAAGTGACGTGGGGCTTGTCTACAGGAGCAACTGGACCTTGGCAAACTGGGGTGTGAATCCATCCCGCACTAGTCTGCCATCCGTGTGCACCCTGCTGGTGTGCATGAATAGTTCCTTCGGGTGCTTTGATCCAGTCCTTTTTGAAACAGGACTAGCTCAAAGCATTATAATGAACTGGTAATGTGTGTCAGCAGAGTGCACATGGACAATTAATCTGTGGCAGGCTAGTGTGGGGTCAGTTCACACCCCAGCTTGCCACAGTCTAATTGATCATTTAGACAAGCCCTTAGGCTTTAACATTGTGCTTAATTTGCAAAATGCCCTATCGGGAGAACTTGAGATGTAAAACAGGCCATATAAAGAACCGTGTGGTACCTAAGGTGAAGGGGCGAGATAGGAGTTTATTGATTTCAGAGTAGTAGCTGTGTTAGTCTGTATCAACAAAAAACAAAGGGGAGTCATTGTGGCACCTTAGAGACTAACAAATGTATTTGGACATAAGCTTTCGTGGCCTAAAACCCGTTTCATCAGATGCATGGAGTGAAAAATATAGTAAGCAGTATATATATCACAGCACATGAAAAGATGAGAGTTGCCTTATCAAATGGGGAATCAGTGCTATCGAGGCCAATTCAGTAAAGGTGGAAGTGGCCTATTCTCAGCAGTTGAGAAGAAGAGGTGAATATCAAGAGAGGGAAAATTACTTTTTGTAGTGACCCATCCACTCCCAGTCTTTATTCAGGCCTAATTTGATAGTGTCCAGTTTGCAAATTAATTCCAGTTCTGCAGTTTCTCTTTAAAGTCTGTTTTATGAAGTTTTTTTGTTGAAGAATTTCAACTTTTAAGTCTGTTACAGAGTGTCCAGGGAGACTGAAGTGCTCTCCTACTGTTTTTTGAATGTTACAATTCTTGATGTTTGATTTGTGTCCAATTATTCTTTTGCATAGAAACTGTCCGGTTTGGCCAATGTATATGGCAGACGGGCATTGCTGGCACATGATGGTATACATCACATTGGTAGGTGTGGAGGTGAATGAGCCCCTAAGGGTGTGGCTGATGTGGTTAGGTCCTATGATGGTATTCCTTGATTAGATATGTGAACAGAGATGGCAACGGGTTTTGTTGCAGGGATTGGTTCCTGGGTTAGTGTTTTTGTTGTGTGGTGTGTAGTAGCTGGTGAGTATTTGCTTGAGGTTCGGGGGCTGTCTGGAAGCGAGGACTGGCCTGTCTCCCATGGTCTGTGAGAGTGAGGGACCGTCCTTCAGGATAGGTTGTAGATCCTTGATGATGCGCTGGAGAGGTTTTAGTTGGGGGTTGTAGATGATGGCTGGTGGCGTTCTGTTCCTTTCTTTGTTGGGCTTGTCCTGTAGTAGGTGATTTCTGGGTATCCTTCTGCCTCTGTTTATGGAATCCACAGGCTTCTGGGATGACTCTGTTTCCTGTCTCCAGAATGTTGCTGGAATCTTGCTTTGCCTCTCCAGTAAGCAGAGTGTGATGCTTTCTTGCCTTGGCTCAGTCCAGAGATTTGGTGGCTTACTCCCTTGTCTTGGTGCTTTCAGTGCTGCAAGTGTTAACAGTCATCAGACTTGGCAGTGTCCAACTGTGGGGTCGTTTAATGCCTGTACTTCAAGACTTTTTTGAATGAAGCCCTTTAATCCTCTCCTGAACACTGCAAGTGGCAACATAAGCAGCAACACCCAGTAATAAAATATAATGAAGAATATCACTATGAAATCAAGCTGTTAAACCCCAATTAGTGAGGAGCAATAAATCTGAAGCCTGGTGCGTTCCTTTTTTTAATGCATATGAAGGTGGGCAGCTGGCTTTGTCATCTCTTCTCATAGGCTCTTATAGAACCGGTGGCCAAACTGTGGCTTGTTTACAGTTTAAGTGTGGAGCCCGCCACGCACCTCCCCATTCTCTGTCTACTGGACTGGGCAGGGGGGAGCTCGGGGCTTCTGCCCTGCTGTGGAGTGGTGGGACAAGGGGCTTCTGCACTGCAGGGAGGAAGTTTAAGGGCGTTAGCCCCACAGAGGGGTGTCAGGGCAGAAGCCCTGCGCCTCAGCACGCACCGTTCCATGGGACAGGTTGTGCGTGTCTTGTGGCCCTTGAACTTCTGAAGATTATTGTATGCGGCTCGGAGGGTCAGTAAGTTTGGCCACTCCTGTTCTAGAAGGTGGATATCTCAGTACGAGGTGAAAGGGTCGATTTCTGTTCTATCACAACATTGTGCCTCCTCATGACATCAGTTGTTTCCAGTTATAGCTACATCTGGCTTTCAGAACTGTTGATTCTAGGCCCTGACTTGTGGGATGAAGGTCCTAAGCACATGCCCTTTCTTGCCATTATATACAAAAAAGTTGCAATGTTTTCTTTTCAGAATATGGTGGGCAAGCTCGCATCTGCTCAGGAGACTGTTGGTATCCTGCCAAAGAGGTTATCCATAATGTTTTCAAGAGTACCTAAGTGATGTAGGAACCCTAAACCTCCTTGATTTTCAGTGGGACTTAGATGCTTTTAAAAATTGTACCCTACAACTTCACTGGCAATTTCTTGTCTCCTTTTTCTGTCTTCAGTTGTTCAGATTTCACATTCCCAGAGATCCTTGAAAAGACCTCCATCCCTGTTTGGGTTGGGCAGCTGCAGGTGTCGATCCTTGACTTTAGTAATATCTATCTCTCAGATGTATTAAACCTTATAAGTATTAAAAAAACTTTATAAGACTTTTGTCTGGCTGCTTACAGGCAACAGCATGGCCTGTGCAAGTCTGTATTACTGAGTATGAACTCAGTCTCACCAGCAATATGCTAAGGAAGAGGCTATGTTCAGGAACATGTAGCACACAACATTGTTCCTTTGAGAAGTGCATTGCGGTGGTTACATGTGTACGTGACCACAGATTTTTCAGGCATTGTGGTAGTGTTTGCTGGGGAAGCTGGATCTTAAAGGGTTTTTCTTTTTGTTTTGTTTTTACTATAGATATTTATTGCATCTTGAGGACTCCAGGTCACTTTTTCTCAGTTTACAAGTAAAACTGTTTCCCTCTCCCTTAACTACCAGCTTTGCAAACTCTCCCTGGGATCAGAAAGTCAAGCTGGGTTCTTTCTGGCTCATGCCTCACTAGTAATAATGAAGGGCAAAATTCTCAAAAATGGGTGCCAAAAATTAGGATCTCAAGGCCACATTGAAACACCTACATAAAAGTGGGCCTGATCCAAAGCCCATTGAAGGGAATGAGTCTTTTGGTAGACATCAGTGGGCTTTGGGTCCGGCTGTTAGTAACCTGGTTTTTCAAACATGCTGAGCATCCGGCAGCTCCCAGTGAAATCAATGGGAGCTGCTAAGTGTGCAGTTCTTCAGAAAATCAGACCACTTATTCAGGAGTCTAAATTTAAGCATTCATTAAAAAAAATCTTAGCCAGAGAGCATACAGATCAAATTCTGTGCTTGTTTATGACTGTACAACCCTGTTGCCTTCAAGTGGGTTGCACAAATGTAACTAAGGGAAATCTGGACCTGCACTTAGAACTTGACTAATATTTCTTTTGATATGGGAATAAACTTCAGCTTGTTCTTCTGTAGCTGTGTAGTGTCTGCTGAGCCAAACAGGAGTAAAACAAGGTTTAAAAGAAGACTGAAGCTGTGACTCTGATACTTGTGGATCAGGCTGGTAGAGGAAGAAGGGGCTGTTTTTATATGTAGTCTCTTTTCTGACCTCAGCTGAATCTTAAATCTGTATGTATTCATGAATGGATGAGGACAGCTGTTCTTCTGGATATTCTGGGCTACATTTCTCTCACCTAGGAGTCGGAATGGCCCATTCGGTCATCCAGTTCTTTCCTCTATCAAGTGGAAGATTTTACCCTCCAGTGATTTGTCCAATCGAATAATTAGATGCCTGAAGAGATTTGACTTTCCACATTTCCTTTAGAGATTTTTCTGTGGCATAATAGGCCACACAGTTGGGGGAATGTTTAATCCCATTATTCCTGGTCTTACACCCCTGCATGCCTCCGTCTTTCTCATTTGTGTTTATGTTCCTTAAATACTTGAAAATTATATCTCTCTTAATTGTGATTCAATACGGCTATTGCCTTCCACCGCACACGTAGCCCCAGGCATTGAACAGCCCGCTCAGTGAGACTGCTACTTTGTTCCATGCTAAAATGAGATGGTGTAGGCGAGGGCTATGCCTAGTGTGGTCTTATCCCAAAGGCAGCACACTGATACTTTCTGCACACTCCTGTCCCACCTTCTTGAAGAGCTCAGTGTGCATCTGAGCTTGGATGCCTAATGCTGTACTTTTTGTGTTGTTTTAAATATTCATGTGAGCAGAGTGGCTTGGTGACTTAATGAAGCCATACGGTCTTCCGAGTCCAGAGCAAAAGTGGACTTGCCAATAGCTTGTATAAAACTTCTCATTAACAGTCAGTGACCTCTAATATTGACACATTGTCCCCCTTTTAAAATGTTAAGAAATGAAAATGAATCCATGTGCAGTAACATCATCAGTTGCAAACAAAAAATGTGCTTTGATCATACTGGTAGGATAAAGAATGCTCCTGATACATGAAAGATAACTGACGTTCACACAATAGACAAGGGGATTATACACAATACTGCTTACTTCTAGTGTTCCTTGGTGCTTTTTGACGGATTACTTAAGTGTGTACCTGAAGCTTACATAAGAGTAATAAAACGAAAGAGAGCCTCTCAGAGGAAGAGAGAGGAAAATTGAACGAGTTGGTATTCCGGATCTCTGGGGAGTAGATGTGATGTAAACTACCTCTTGGAAGATGAGATGAATAGGCTATATGCTATTATATCTTGTCTAGTAAACTCCCCGGATAAAAATAATTCATCCACTTTGTTTCCTCAGAGGGTATCCATCCATCCATCCATCAAGTGTTGAGGAGAGCTCAGTGTTGTGGGGTTCTCTCTTCATTGTTTGTCTGTGCATTACCTAGCACAGTGGGGCTCGGATCCTTGGTTGGACTTCCTGAGTGCTACTGGAGCAGACCTAACAATCTCCTACTTCACTTTAGATTCAGTCCTGCATGGTGCTGAGAACTTCTATGTGGTGCTTGCTGCCTTTCTGCTGAAGACGGTGGGAATTAAGGATGCTCAGCACCTTGGTCTTGAAGAGGGCATGTCTTGATTGTTGCAAACAGCTTTGAAATCTCAGCTGCAAGGTGCTATAGAATTACAGTGTATTAATTAAGAGTAAAATAATATGCTGAAGGAATGTAACAATGTTTAAGAGAATGGCAACGCTGCAAGAAATAAGCAATCTGGTCCCCTGCTTTCAGGTCACTAGTGGGATGAGGGTCGGAAGTCCGACTCTCCAGCTATTAAAATAGACAGTAGATAGCACCTGACACATGGCCTGGAGAGCGTAATTTGACGTGGCGGCTGAGTGAAAAATGCTGGATGCAATTTTCAGTGCACTCAGACACAGGAAGTTTTAAAAACTTTTATAGTAAAATAAAATGGGGTCAAGTGGGGATTTGTACAAGCCCTTGGATGCGTCATGCTCAGGAACAATAGAGAAATGCAAGCGTTCCACTCCCACTCTGCACTCCCAAATTTGGGATTTCTTCAATTTTAATAGCCAATATTGCTCGGAGACACAAGGATTGTCATTCAAATACATCTCTAGTTGATTAAAACCAAACAGCCATAACTCCTCCTGGACCAAGTTTTATACAAAAGCTGTGAATCATATCAGAGGAATTCAGCACATTCTGACTGATGTGGTTACAGCTAAAGCTTCCTCCAACCTAATTTTAAAGGATGGTAGCAAGCATTTCAGTTACTTGAATAATAGAAGAAAACACTTGTGTGTGGAGCAGTGGGCTCAGAGTCAGGAGACCTAGTTACTAATATTCCCAACTCTGCCATTGGTTCAGTGTATGATACTGGGGCAAGTCAGTTTATCGCTCAGTGACTTAGTTTCCCCATCTGTAAAAGGAGAAAAAGTAAAGTGCTCTGCGATCTGTGGATGACAAAGCATATGTCAACAGCTTATGTTAGTATTAACCTAATTTTTAAGTCCAAGAGCAAGTCTCAGTTATCTCATGGAAAGAATTGTTGCATATGTAGCTATTGCATATTCAAAGCTTTCTCAGTCTTTGGACCTGGCTACACTTGCAGATGTAGAGCACTGTGAGTTAAACCAGCCCTCGGAGAATACAGTAGGGAAAGCGCTGCAAGTGCACTGGCATGGCCACATTTCAGCATTGGGAGCGGTGCATTATGGGCAGCTATCCCACAGAGCTCCTCCTCTCATTCTGGCACTGTGGCTTGTGGGAAGGGGGTTGGGGGTGTGGGGCATTCTGGGTCCTGTCCCAACGCCCTGTGATGCATGGGTTTGCATCCCAGCAATCCCTGTGCCACAGGATTCTTTGTCACTTTTGGAGCAATTTAATCAGCACCCTGTTCTCTAGACTGCATCAACATTAAGAGGTGTGAGCTGCTCCCATTTATCTTAATGGGATGCTAACTTTACAGCCCAATTGTAACCACTTACATACCAGCACTGATAACCAGATCAACCAGTGGTCACCATACCAGAAAAATCCAATGCAAACATTTTTCCAGCATAGTGGTCACACCCCAACATCCCACTCATTTGAAATATAACACTTGCGAGTTACAGCATATTAAAACAGCCCTATGTGCTCTAACTCACGACACGTCCACACTGGCAAGGCACATAGAGTGCTCTGACTCCACAGCTAGAACACTCCTGGTAATCCATCTCAGTGAGAGGAATAACATTTGATGCACCCCCACTGGTGCGCCGCAGCAACTGTGTGGACACCCTGGTCTGTTAATGCTCTCTGATCAGCCTCCAGAAGTGTCCCACAATGCCTGTTCTAGTCACTCTGGTCATCACTTTGAACTCTTCTGCCCTCAGGTGACCAACTGTCAGAACCACCCTTTAAATTCTCTGGGAATTTTAAAAATCCCCTTCCTGTTTGCTCAGCCAAGCGTGGATTGCTCTCAGCGCATCTTTCCAAGTGACCATGCCTCCACATGCCAGGCAACCCCCAGTATGGGGCAATGGCAAGGTGCTGGACCTCAGCATCGTTTAGGAGAAGGAAGCTGTCCAGTCCCAGCTGCACTCCAGCTGTTGGAATTACGATACCTTTGGGCAGTTATCAAGTACCATGATGGAAAGGGGTCGTAACCAGGTCGCACTGCAGTGCAGGGTTAAAGTGAAGAAGCTGCAGAATGCCTTTCACAAAGCCTGTGAGGCAAATAGCTGCTCCGGTGCTGCTACAAAGAGCTGGACGCAATACGTGGGGGCGACCCCCACCTCCACTCCAAAGACCGCCATGGACACTTCAGAGCCCAGTCCAACAAGGGAAGAGGAGATGGAGGAAGACATCCCGGAATCCCTAGATGCATGCAGCCAGGAGCTCTTCTCAAGCCAGAAGGAAGATATCCAGTCCCCAGTAGGCAGTGCTCGGGGAGGGACAAACATCAGAGGAGGTGCCTGGTCTGCAGCTTTTATTTTGGGAAGGAAGTTATTCGGTGCGGGCTCTTGGGACGAGGAAGGTTAGAGCTCCATACATGCTTAGATGCGGAATAGGGCATTGATGTGCTCTATCACATCACGGTAATTGGCCTCAGTGATCTCTTCAAAAGTCTCATCCAGAACTTGGGCAATGCACTTGCGCAGGTTTCTTAGGAGAGCTACTGTGGTCCTGTCCCAGTCAGGGTAACATGTTTGTGCCACTGTGCTGTGGGGGGGACCATTGCTGCACACAGGCAAGCTCCAGATGGGCCAGGGCAGAAGCTGCATTGTATATAATACAGGGTTTAAAAGCAAGCGCATTTAATTTGCCCTGAAGACTTGGAATGCATTCATGGCCAGTATAGCTACTGGAAAAGTCTGTTAACATGTCTGGGGATGTCCCTGGAGGATTTCCGCTCCATCTCCTTAAAGCTCCCCTGGAGGTACTCTAAAACCCTATATTATAGTTACAAAGATACACGCACCAGAAGTGCCTTCTCCGGGAGCCTGCCATGGGAGGGCGCATGCCTGCTGCACGGATTCTTCTCCCCATACAGCGATCAGATCCAGTACCTCCTGTTCGGTCCATGCTGGAACTCTTTTGCCATTCCAGGACTCCATGGTCATTGGTGCTGATGAGCTCGCCATGCTGGCCAAACAGGAAATGAAATTCAAAAGTTCGCCGGGCTTTTCCTGTATACCTGGCTAGTGCACGTGAGCGCTTTCCAGAGCGGTCACAATGGAGCATTCTGGGATAGCTCCCAGAGGCCGGTAATGTCAAATTGCATCCACAGTACCTCTAATCCGGAACTGCGATGTCGATTTTAGCGCTACTCCACTTGCAGAGGTGGAATACAGAAACCGGATTTAAGAGCCCTTTAAATTGGAAAAAAAAGGTTTGGTCGTGTGGACGGAATCAGTTTTATTTCGAATTAACTCGGCTAATTCAGAAATAATCACGTACTGTAGGCCAGCCCAAAGAAGCCCTCAAGTTTTGCTCGAGGCTGAATGATTTTGAAGTGGCTTTCTTAGTCATGTTTTAAAATCTCTCTGCTTTCTTTTATTTTTTCCTTTCTCTGAGTTTGGGGAAACTTGCTTACCTGGCATACTGGAGCAATCCTAACTCTACTCCATGTTCATGGGTTATGGCAGGAGTACTGGAACGGTGGGGGTGGGGGTCAGAGGGCCATGATCCCATCACTTTTAAAAATGGAAAGCTATGCCCTTCCACTTTTTACCGACCATAAGAGCGAGTGATGGGGGGAGGAGGAGTCTTGGGAAGGGGAGGTGCGAGGGTGGGGATTCAGGGGGAGGGGGTGGTGTGTGACCTCAGGGGGCAGCATGGCATGGGGGGCATGGTTCAGGTGCCTGGGGTTCTTCCACCTCATGCTTAGGGTGCTTCCACTGCTTGTGGGTTACGGCTTGAAATATTTACGGGATGGGAATGTATTTGTGTTTTTCTAGGGTGATTATTTCAGCCTATACACATGCCTGGGATGCAGGCGTTGACAGGAGACATTCTTGAGCAGCCAAGAGTCCTGGCAGTGCAAATATGGGTCTATTTTAGAAGTGCTAAGATTTTTTATGTTTTTTTTTTTTTTTAAAAAAAAAGCCTAAATCATGTTTTCCTGTCTTACTTTCTTGCAAACTTTGTAGAAATATTTCATTTGGACTGTACAATTTCAGGTTTTTTTTTCATTTGAGTAGTTTGTTTACCATATTATGGGAAGTAAGTTGATCTTAATAAAACTCTTCAAAGCTCTCCTGCCAGTTTGCTCCCTAATCGTAATGTCGACTGATTCAAGGAACTTGGTTGGTCCCATTCCCTTATAGAAAACAAAAAGGGAAACAACCCCGCCTCTTTCTGTGGCTCTCATCCCGCAATATCTATGGGTGTCATAAATGGTAATAGAGGCATGTCGCGTTTTATGCGCATTTAACTTGTGCGATTTTTGCTTTACATGGTCATTCGAAGAAAAAAAAGTAAGGGAAAACTAAAAATATAAAAACCTTCTTTAGGGTGGGCAATTTCGCCTGCCATTGAAGTCAATGGGGTTTTGGCTATAAGCGGTTTCTGCTTTACGCAGAAACTGCGTAACCGAACCCTCACGTAAGACGTGACATGCCTGTACACATCCCCCCTATAGGTTAGAGCAGTGGTCTTCAAACTGGGGTGCATGAGACCCCCATGCCACCCCCGAACTCCCGCGCGGGCTATTTTGGTCCCGCTGAAATGCCGCTGCGGAAAGCAGAAGCTTCCGCTTTCTGCGGTGGCATTTCGGTGGACATACGCTGGGGGGCCGCAAGTGGCCACCGGACTGCGGTAAGGGGCTGCGGCCGGAAAAGTTTGGGGACCCCTCAGTTAGGGTGTAACAGAGCCAGCTGTTTCCTGAGCACCCCCTTGTGGCCAGAAGTGATTTTGCAGCACCCTGCCTCTATTTCCCCTCTTCAGGACCCCCTGAGATGTCTGCTAATAAGCCCACCTTTCCTCAGGGCCTTTCAGTGACTTTCACACCAAAACAGGCCCTTGGGCCCTTCTATCCAGGTTTTTATTTAGTTCTCTGTTTTCCAAGGAGCAAACCAAAAACTGAAAATAACACCAGAGCCAATACTCTGCTGGGTTTTAGGCTGTGGCCTCAGGGAGTCTCTTTTCTGAAAGTTACTGCTGGGTTTCCTCTGCCGGACAGTCTTTTTCTTTCTCTCTTAAAACAGCCCCACTCCTTTACAGCTTCCTGCTGCTTGTATAGTGGAATCGCCTAATCCAAGCCAGGTGTGCCTCTTCAGTAGTCAGGGTTGGCCAGCTTCAGGCCCTCCAGACTGTAAGTGGCAAGCCGCCCTGTTCCACAGGAAAGCATTATTTATTAATCGGTTAAGCATAATAATAAGGGATTATTTCCAATCTATACCGAAATACAAGAGGGCAATGCATTGCAAGCATTTCCATGCAATAACATGCACTTGATGCGTATCCATATGCCAGTACTTTCAAACCGCTATGAAGAATTGAGGGGCGGCTGTTAAATTCCCAAAGTGGTGAACTCTTGTCATAGCTGAATGTTGTCCATGCTGGCTTAGTATGAATTAATTCACAGCCCTGCTCCTTAGACATTGGAACTGTTTAAAGAATGTGATAAAAGAAATGAATAGCCGTGCAGCTACATTGTGGTTGACTGTCTATTAGGATGTTATTGCTAAGAAGAAAATTGCTAAGATCACATAATTATAGGTGGAGAAGTTGCAATAGTTATACTGAGGCTACTTTGTGCTTTCCATTGCAACCACTTCTGCAGATAACTTTAATGATTCACGCTTGGTCTCTGCCTTGTGTTGATTGTTCATGGATTCCTAGATTCCCAGGGAAGAAGAGAACATTGTGATCATCTAGTCTGAGATCTTAGAACTTCCCCAAAATAATGGATCAGCTGTTTTCCTAAAAGCTCTGATCTAGATTTAAAAATTGTCCGTATGGAGAATCCACCACAGCCCTTGGTAAATTGTCCCAGTGGCTAATTACCCTCACTGTCAAAAAAATCACACCCTTATTTCCTGTCTGAAAACCATATTGTTGTTTAAGTTGGAGCTTTTTGCTTTGTAGCCTTAGATAACGGTCCCTGCTCTGAGGCGTTTCTGGCCTGGTTTCCATTGCTGTGGAGCACTTGCAGTGCTCCCTGAGGTCAGTGGTACTGGAACCTAAATGAGACAGTTGACATAATGAGATGATGTGCCAAGGGTGGGGGCAAGCTATGCCACAGCCCTAGGCACCCAGCTGACGCAGTTGATGAGCACAGTTCAGATTGCATTGATATTCTGGGGCTGGCACTGTCCTGCCTGTGTGTATCAAATACACCTTATCGAAGGGGTGATGAAAGCAGAGGAAAGGCCACGGGTTCCTTAATGCTATCAGCCGCCATTGATGCCACGTGACAACCATTTATGGCAAGCCTCAGATACTGGTGGGATTCTGTGCACCATGTGGCCCAGGGCTGTTGTGATGCCGTGGTTGTTGAGCTGTCGTCTTTGCTGGGAAGCTCCCTCTGAACCAAGCACATTTCTCAGGAATGTGGGAATGTGGTAACTCCATTCCTTGAGAATACAATTTGAGCTATGACCTAATCCCTGTAGCAAGTGAGGAGTCATTAACAGGTTCTTTCTTACTGCAGTTGGTGGAGTGGAGCTGCACGTCTTTGGATTCTGCTCATTCCTTGGTATTTTCTCATGCTCTAAACACTAACAGGTGGCACCCTTCACCGAGGGGAATGGGTGGGGGTAAATTATGTTTTTAATCATTCAGCACCTCAGAATGGCTTCCCATGTATAAGAGCCATCAAGCCTTCCTCCATAATTGTGAATATATTCTTTATACAAGACCAGCCCTGAGAGCTGAGCCTTGCACTCTGAAGGGGGCAGATGAACTGTGTTCTAGAGCCGGTCAGGCTACCAGGACCTCGGGTTTGATCAGCTGTCAGGGACCATATCCCGTGAAAAAGAACAGAACAAATAGAAAGCAAACCCCAAATGTCCCAACTGGAATTGCACTAGGTCAGAGGTCAGCAACCTTTCAGAAGTGGTGTGCCGAGTCTTCATTTATTCACTCTAATTTAAGGTTTCGCGCGCCGGTAATACATTTTAACATTTTTAGAAGGTCTCTTTCTATAAGCCTATAATATATAACTAAACTATTGTTGTATGTGAAGTAAATAAGGTTTTTAAAATGTTTAAGAAAATTCATTTAAAATTAAAATGCAGAGCCTTCCAGGCCAGCGGCCAGGACCTGGGCAGGGTGAGCGCCACTGAAAATCAGCTCGCGTGCTGCCTTTGGCACTCGTGCCATAGGTTGCCTACCCCTGCGTTAGGTTATTGGGTGATTTACAAATGTATCTGGATGTGTGCACACAAGGGCTGTTAATAGCAGACTCTGGGAAGGGAAGGTTGGCAGAGACTAGTTTAATTGAAATTGACTATAGTTAGGTTGGGCCCCAAAGTTCAAACTACTCAGAGTTCCAATGACGGACCAGGTCCTCTAGTCAGAATGTATGGTCTGCTAGTGAGAGAAGGGAGTGGAGGCCAAGACTCCGCAGATCCATTGCTGCTTTCTCTCTGCCACTGACGTACTCTGTCACCTAGGGCAAGTTACTTCTTTGTGCCTCAATTCATTCCTCTGAAAAATGAGGATAATTACCTTGATTGTTGTTTAAGTTGAAGTGCTTTGGGATCCTTCCATGAGGATAATACAGAAGGGCAAAGAACGAGTAGTATGAAGAAGGATTGGGCACAAGAGATGTCATCATCGAAAGCAGACCCGAGCTTTTTAGTTCCTTAATTTAGAATTGGGAAGCAGCAGTACTGCCATGGTGAATTCAGAGTTGTTTGGTAGTTAAAAATGTGTCTTTTCTTCCAGGCTTCCCTGCTCTTTGTTTCAAGGGGCAAGGTGGCACTCTTTCCAGAGATGGGATGTGTCTCCACTGAAGTGGACTTCTGCTCTTTAAGGATTCCCCTCCTGTTAATGGCAATACTTCTGCTATGGAGTAAAGTATACACATAAGCTACTAGGCATCTCGCATGTTTATTCCCTAGTCCCAGAGTTTCTTGAGCTTCCCATTGCCAGAGGGAGGAGAAAAGGAGCAGAATCGAAATAGCTCTTGCGAGGTTTATCAGTAAACCTCAAGGCATTATACTGACCTTGAGGCAGTGGCCATCTGAGAAGGTGGATGAGTTCTGTGGCAAAAGGTTTGTAGTTATGTAAGAGCTTTGCTCTCATCTTCACCGAGATATGCACAAGCATTTCCCTTAAAATCGATGCACTGCTATTAGCAACAGCCGTAGCGCTCATGTCAGCTATCCACTGGCATTGTAACCCATGTTGCTGAGCACAGCTTCGACCTGGTCTAGACAACGCAATGGTTGAAACATCAGTAGCGCCTCCACACTAGCTCTCCCGTCTTTACTGTCACTGGTCGAGTTGCATCGTGATAGTGTAACAGTGGAGCGGCAGACTTTCAAAATATGCTTGTGTATCAGGCCCCACAGCATTGAACTAGACAAAACTGTGAATTATCTAGTCCGTTATCCTTGCAGTTGTTGTGTTATTAAGGAGGTGAGGGAGATTACCTAGATACAGGCTTTGTGCTAGGCTTTGTGCTAGGCTCTGCCCATAGAACAATGTGGTCCTGGTCTGTGACGGAGGCTCCAGACCCAAGTGCTATAGCAATACAAATTATACATAATATTTCTAAAGAACGAAATGCAAATCGTAACAAATGAGATAGGATAGCTGAGATTTCTAATGAGCAGCTTCTTCTCAGTAACTGGCTAGGTTCTCCTGTTGAGTTCTCCCATTATAAAATATATCTAGAAACCTCAGAGCTCTTCTAGAGCTGGGACACAGAGCCGATTATAAGATTTCACTTGTTGGTCTTTGGCATTGTGTTTAAGCCTTGGAGTTTTCTTCACTTGGAGATCCAGTATCTTTTTGTTCATATTTGGATCATGAGAATTTTTGGTTTATGGAGGAAGGAGATTCCATGCTTGACGTGATAACTTATTAGTAAATATGGGGGGATGTATCCACATGGATTACCATCACTGCCCATTCCTCTTACCTTCCTCACCCCCCTCAAGGCATGAGAGGTGTTTCCAACCTGCGAAGTTTGGATCCAGATCTCTTCCGTCATCTTCAGAGTTGGTGAATGTTTAGAGCCAGGGTTTTGGTTCAGTTCTAACTCTGATTACAGTAGTTGGGCTCTACTTCCAGAGTGTCCATTCACACTTGGATTTTTCCTGCTTCTGTCCCACTGAATAGCCAACCAGCTCAGGGTCCTACCTCCTTTTAATATACAGTGTTTAAATATGCTGCGTTGAAAGTTTAATGAGTTACATGAGGTGTTCATGTAATACCTTCCCTTCTGTCCCCTACCATAGCTGTACATGGGCATTTCCTTCCTGTGGATTAGGTCCTTCTGCTTTTCCCCCAAGTTCTGCTTGTGGGATTTGCTGCTAAGCGGTATTACGGGACAGGTTGTCATGTTCTGTGACAGGAGTATTTACCCCTCTTTAATGGAGGTCATTGTCTTTATTTGTTCGAGGATGCTTTTTGCCCTGGTTCCCAATTCTGTCCACCTTTTAACTTCTCCATGGAAACACATTGCCCTTTGAAACAAATGAAACTGGCTGTTATTCCATAGTTGTTAGGAGGTCTGTAAAACAGCCTATGTCTTGTAAAGCGGTTACTAGATTGTGCCTAAAACCAAAGTTGATAAATATAATTTTCAAGGGTCTTATTTTTGCCTTGACTTCAAGTGACGTTTACCTGTATAAGCCCTGCAGGTACTGCAGAATGCAACAAGCATCTTCACTCACTTACAGTGCGAAAACGTGATGAGCTCTTGGTTAAGAACATGTAACTTACAGCGCTACAGAGTGTACACTTCTTGGGCCAAGGCCCGAACCTACTTCTTCATTTGTTTGGTGCCTCATTGTAGACCCTGTCAGAAACAATATTAATGTTACAGTTTGCTTTGCACTTACATAATGCTCTGTATCTTGCACACTGAACACAGGACTAGGAGTCGGGTGAAGTGGGTTGTTAATGCAGTTCTGCCACTTGCTTAGTGTGTAACTTTGTGTGTTGCTTCACCCCTTGGAGCCTCAGTTACCCCATCTGTAAATGATATGGGCTGTATTGCTTGAACTATGCTGGGTGCTTCACAAAACTACATGCAGCCATGGTTCCTGCCTGGAAGAACTCTGTCTAAATATGGAGATAATGAGTACCCACCTTTGTTATGCTCTCTGAGATCTTCTCCCTGAGTTGTTATTGCTATTTACTTAATAATTAGACCAAATGATGTTGTGCTGCCACAAGGTGCTGGGGTAGCAGCGCTGGAGATGAAAGTAGCGGGCTTATCCACAGAACAGAGGGAAGACAGGCAGCCACTGCAGGGAAAGGATGGATGTGCCCGTGATTAGGATGCCAGCTGAGTGTTTGGGAGACTCGGATTCAATTCCCTGCTCAGCCACAGAACTCCTGTGTAGCCATGTAGTCACGTGGGGCCAGATTTTTAAAGGTTGATATCTGTGGGAGTTAGGCACCTAGGTGCTTTTGTAAATCCTACTAGGCATCTATCTGCATCTTTAGGCACCTAAATATCTTTACAGATCTGCCCCTTTGTGTCCGTGGGCCTCACTTCTCCATCTCTAACGTGGGGATAATAGCTCTTGCAGAGCTAGGATAAAGTAATTAATTATGAGGTGTTCGGGTACAATTGTAATGAGGGCCATACACGTTCTATAGATAAAAGCTTTCCTCACTATAGGGTTGCTGCTTGGCTGGTTTTTAACTGGCTTGCTAGTCAAAAGACTTAACGTGCTGTTTCGTTTTTTCACTTGGCATACATTAGAACGCTCTAAATTCACACCTCTGCTGCCCGGGTAAGGAAAGAAAAATGACAAAATAACACACATTACGCTATTGTTTTGGTGTAACATGGTTCTCTAAAATATTGTAGCCTTTAGAGTTGGTACTGGAACCACTTTTGGGCGGGGGGGTAGCCAGTGCCCATTTTTTTGGGGTGGTGGTATCGGCCAGTGACTGGGTTTTCTGTTCCTTGGAAGTGGTAACCCTGTCAGTGCCTCATCTAACTTGGTTTGTGAAGTGTTCCAGCATTTGGTTGGTTAGTCCCAAAACTCTGTGGCAAAATCACCGAAGGGCTCATCAGAACAAACCTGGGTAGCAGCTATTGTCCCATGCAATTGGTGCCGTTGAATAGCTGCTGCTTTCCCCCCTCAGTACTTTATAAAGTGTTTAGGGATCCTTTGGGATAAAAGGCACTTTCACCCGGAACCTCTCCAGGTATGGTCTGCACACCTGCGGTACTGGGGGAACTTCCGCTGTCATGTGTCTTTTCTGCACCTTTGCCGATGCCCCTGTGTAAATTAAAGTTTTTCCCCTTCTCAGTGATAAGGGCGTTCCCTCTTGGACCCTCATATTTAAGGGGTCAGGTGGGCTGAGAGCCCGAGCAGGAGCAGTGACCTGCTCGTTGGAGGCCTGATAGCACGGGTCTGTTACCCAAGCCGGGATGCTCGCTCCCAGCTGCAGTGAAGACCATGGTCCCATGCATCCCACCTCTGCCCTCTAATGCACTCAGGCACGTATGTGTAATATAAACAACAAAAACTCACCCCAAAATTAGAGTAAACAGGGAAAAAAAACTTGTGGAGCTAAAAGAACATTTGCAGACTCACTCTGCTAGCATGTCAGATCCCTTTCCTCCCTACCTCCACCACAGCTGGCCTTTCTTTTAATTTAGATTGTAAGTTTTTCAGAACAGGAAGTGTGTCTTATTACGGGGTCAGTGTTTAGTACTATGGGGCCCCAGTTCTGTTCAGGGTCTCTGGTCACTATTATTATAAATGTCTCGTCATTTGTGTTCTCTTCTATGGGGCTGAATTGTAATGAGTCGTGCTCTATCTTGAAATCCCTGAATGAACCGAGCAACAGCAGCAGGATGAGTGTGAAGAAGACAGAATCTGTTT
The DNA here is from genome assembly GCA_007922305.1 of Dermatemys mawii. NCBI lineage: Eukaryota > Metazoa > Chordata > Testudines > Dermatemydidae > Dermatemys > Dermatemys mawii. The sequence continues at coordinate 877,411 of ML677507.1, forward strand.
GCGCACAACTGTCAGGTTGTTCAGCAAAGATGATAAAGTGCATATAGAAATAACAGATAACACTTTCAATGGGGTTTTAGTAAAATCTACATTGACTAACTTGAGTGTAAATGTCTGGATACTTGAGAAAATCGGATCACGGATTTAGGTGCCTAAGTACTGATTTTTAGGAGCTTAACATTAAGTACCTGTTGTTATTTGTGTATTGTGGTAATGCCTGGAGACTGCAGTTAGGGTTGGAACCCTATTGTGCTGGTGCTGTACAAACACAAAGTAGGATACAGTCTTTGCTTGAAGAGTTGGCAATCTAACGTGGCAAGTGAGATCCAAAGGGTAGGGGGTGAAGGGTGTAATCACATAGGTAAGCTTAATACACAGTTTTTCCTATGCAGTTATCAATGAAGAAGCTACGTTTGTGTTAAGGCACTGCTGCTTTATTAAGCCTTTAATCAAGAGGTGTATTTTACCAAATAGGTGAGTGTTTTAATCCTTATTTTACAGGTGGGGAGAACTGAGGCAGAGAGGTTACTTACGGTCAAGCATGGAGTCAGGGTTGAGCCAGAATTAGAACTTGAATTCCTGGCTCACAGTCCTGGGCTTTAAATCGCTGCTCTCGCTGGCTTTAATTTCACCTTTTGTTTAGGGTGAGGTTAGTTTCTTAAATGCTGAAACCAAAACAATTGGCAGCAGCGTAGATAACAAACAGAGACTTGTGTGAATTTGCAGGTTGAGTGCAAAGAGTCCGGTAATTCCTACAGAGGATATTTTGGACACTTTGTCAGTTTTATTAAGTGGTAGAACAACTGTTTACAGAAAACCAACCATCCAGTCAAACAAAAAACTACTCTCCCATTGAAATGTACAACTAAGTGGACTGTTCATTTTGTTGGGAGTTTTGGGTTCGCAAGAAATTCAGGACCAAACCTAGCATTGCTTTGCTCCTCAGTGTCTTAACTGTCCTTTGAAAGCACCATTGTCTCTTACCACAGCTAATCTGGGCTCTTATTCAGCCTTTAATCCACAGTCATCAGAGAAATCACTGAAAGTTTCTTTGCTTTGCCTCCTGGAAGTGACTCCAGCCACTTCCTGTAGCGAAGTCCAGATATTGCGGTTTGACCCACTTGACTTAGCCAGTATGCTAGAACAGAGTGTGGACTGTTGTGTAATTGCAAGTACTTAGCTGGTAAGGTGTGTATCAAGCACTTGATCAGTTTGTTGGGAACTGTTCAACCCTGTCCAGCTGTGATCAATGAATTGGTTTGTTGAATGGGGTGATGGAAAATAAATGAGGAATGTCCAGAACTCCTGGTTCTTAGGAAGGTGTTTTGCATGATGATGGGCTGTTAGATGTTACTGCTGGGAAGGTGACTTCTCTGAATCTTAAAAACATTTGAGCTAAAACCCTAAGTAAAAGCATCTCGCAGGCTGTCTGCTTTTCTGCCTCTTCCTTTTCTCATCTCTTGTGTCCATATAAAACAGCAAATGTTTACAGCAAGAGTGATGAAAATTACCAATTAACTGCCTGTGAGAAAGCTAGAGAATGGCAGCTGTGAACAGGCCACTGCTCCCTCCCCGATCTCTGAGTAACCCTATCCCTTTGCGATTTGCTTTTCAAACTTTCCATTTCTGTGCAACAAGCCAAAAAACCAAGGTGGGTTTCTTTGGGGAGGAGAGAGGAGAGAAAACACAGTGTTGAAAGAGAAACCTTAGCTGCAGGTTTATTCTGGTGTGCAGCAGCTATCTTTACTCCTTTTGGCTCAAAAGAGCCAAAGCCCCTACAGAAGCATCCAGCTTGGCATCCCATTCATGACAGGCATGCTGGCCCTGGCTTGGCCTTGTTGCCACAGCCTCCGTGTGATTCTCCCTCTGTACACAGGTGCCTTTCCAATTTTAAGATTTGGTTTGACTGCATAGAATTGATGGAATTTGCAGATGAAAATGTCTCGTCAGATGCAATTACCATAAATTAGAAAGCACCCAATCGCATACGGGGTTGCTGTTTTGTGTCTTCGGGTTTGGGGCTCTTGAGACCAGCACAGAATCATGTTGCATTAAAAATGAGTTTAATGTCTGCCAGCTTCACGTGCTAATTTTGTTTTAATAGATGCACATCCACCTTATTATTGACTAGCCCCTCTGTGCGTACGCTACTGTCCTGAACTGTCCCGGGTATCAATCCTGTATATGGTTTGAAGGACACTTAGCCACTAACTGAGTGGCTGTGTTATGTGAAATATGACCATGTTCTGCAGTGCCTTTCTGTTTCCTTTTACTGTAACCTCTATGAAATATGGATGGGTAAAATCCTGTCTTAGAGTGGGCTCGCACTGTGGCTCACTTTTCTTCATGGATTCGTAGGAATCAGAAATGGAGAAAGTCCACTAATGTCCCATTCAGCTCATGCCCGTTACTGGTACAGGGCTGTTCTCTGCTGTGCCCAGCGTAACAGGTCTCCGCAGCGCACAGCTGTCCCTGAAATTCAGGCTGTGCATGTGCTTGACTTCTGTCCTTAGGAGTTTTAAAAGTACCTGCTCTGAGAGAGAGAGAGAAGGTGGGTGAGGTAATATCTTGTATAGGACCAGCTTCTGTTGATGAGCGAGACAAGCTTTTGAGCTCACACAGAGCTCTTCAGCGCTGGAAAATGTACTCGGGCCTGATGTACACCAGTTCCCTTGGGTATAATTCACACCCTGAGAGATGCAGCTAGACCAGGGTTGGGCAAACTTTTTGGCCAGAGGGCCACATCGGGGTTGTGAACTGTATGGAGGGCCGGTAGGGAAGTCTGTGCCTCCCCAAACAGTCTGCCCCTGTCCTGATCCCTATCCACCCCCTCCCACTTTCTACCCCCTGACAGTCCATCTCAGAACTCTTGACCCATCCAAACCCCCTGCTCCTTGTCCCCTGACCCCTATTCACACCCCTGCCTCCCTCCCTCCCCTGACCGCCCTCCCCCTGAACCTCTGCCCCATCCAACTGCTCCCTGTCCCCTGACTGCCCCACCCCCCGGGACTCCCTACCCCTTATCCAACCCTGCCCCCACTTCCCATCCCTTTACCATGCCGCTCAGAGCAGCAGGTGCTCGTAGCAGTGCTGGAACCAGCCACGCCGCTGCTGCCCGCCAAGGAGCAGCGGGCCAAAGCACTGGCGCAGTGGCACACTGAGGCTGCGGTGGAGGGGGACAGCAGAGGAGATGCTGGGGGTAGGCCCTCCGGCTGGGATCTCAGGGGCTGGGCAGGATGGTTCCACAGGCTGGATGTGGCTGGTGGGCTGTAGTTTGCCCACCCCTGAGCTAGACTGACCTAATCCCTGGTGCAGAACAGCGCTAGGTTGAGAATTCTCACGTCAATGTAGCTACTGCACCTCGGGGAGGTGGAGTAACTGTGCTGAAAGACGAAGCCCTCCTGGGCCTGGGTAGTGTCTTCACTGAAGTGCTACAGCAGCACAAGTGCAGCTTTTTAAGGGTAGACGAGCCCTCAGCTGAATGCAAGGTGGAACACATAAAGAGTTAACATGCTGCAAGAGACCATTCAAGGTGAAATGGACACATCTAGCTAGGATCATAGGGCAAAGGAGGATTAGTGGGTTAGAGATTGTTGTAATGAATCATACATCTAGTGTCTTTATTTAGTCCATAATTTTGGCGCCTAGCAGAATTATGAATTTACATCCCCAGGCTTGTTTTCTGAAGATGTTATGCAGGTTTCCTGAGAGGTCAGATACAGAGTGATTGTTCTGGGAAAGGGGTTCGCTCACGAGTGATAGGGTCTGTGTGTTTTTTTTTATCGTTTTCCTGTGTGAATTCATTCTAATAAACAGGTAGTGAAATGTCTCCTTTGGGGGAGTTAGCTGCCATCTAGTGCTAAAGCAGTCTTTTTTTGTGGTGTGGTGGATTTGTTTGGGGGCTTAGGTGAAAGGTCACGGCTCGCTTCTTTTGCAGTCGTTTCATGGCTGGCGTAGCATCTAGAGACCCATGTTAAACCTTCCCTTTGAATCAGGCAAGTACTTCCTCCATTGTATAGATGTAGAAACTAAGGCACCATACAGAAAAACGAAGTGACTTGCCTTGCATCGCCCATTAAGTCATAATGTGCAAGGCACGCCAATATCAGGATGATGAGTGCGATATAAACACCTAGATCAATAGCTGGTGACAGAACTGGGAATAGAATCCAGGCATCTTGTTTCCAAATCTCTGACTCTAGCTACTAGATTCACTCCCCCTCACGTTTTCCTCTTTTCAACACTCAGGGCTGGAAGAGATGCACCAGAGAGATTTCCTTTTCTTTCTACACGCCCAGTCAAGGGCCTATTTGACAACTCTCTGCCAGGGCTTGTCTGCCACAGGACATACAGTTCTGACTTAAAAAACATCTGCTTAAACCCACTGTCTTTGTGATGTAGACGGTGTCGATGTTTCCTAAATGTCTGTGATCTAATGTTAAAAAGGCAGATATCACAAATACCTGTAAGTTTCAACTTCTCCCTGGGCCTGATCCAGAGCACTTGGCAGTTAACGAGGGGCTTTCAATTGACTTCAGTGGCCACTGAATCAGTCCCACTGGCTGCAGGGATCTGTGGTTTCCTATATGGAAACTACAGTGGCCATATTGCAGAAGAGCAGCACCATCATTACTGACACAGGCTCAGATGATTCTGATGTGTTCAGCAGTGTGGTTTCCATCAGCATGTGGGTTTTGAAGTTTCTTTCTTCCAAAACATAAGATTTCTCTGTGCTTTGCTGTAGTATATGCATCTAGGCTCAAAGGGACCTGAACCATATTGAGACAAAGAGGAGAAAGGGGGGAGTGGGGGCGTAAGGACTTGGATAGGTTACCTAACCAAAGAGGAGGGGGGTTGGAGCAATTCTGGTGAACAGGTGCATCTGCTTGGCTTGAACATGGTCTCTCTTTAACACTTCCAGCCCAGAGAGCTTGGGACCAGAATTCGGATTCTGTCCACAGTTGCTGCTAAATGGTTGGCCTGGCCTGTAGCTCTGTTTTCTTTTGATCCCTGCACCTATGGACAGGATGGATTTGATTTAAATAATCATTTAAATCATTAGTCAGGAAGGCTCGATTTAATCGTGGTTTTCTACATAAAAGTGCATTCTTGTTGGTTGTTATAACCTTAATACATATTCTTCACAACTCAGAGACTGATGTAGGTTTCATTTTTAGAAGGTACCAAAGATAATTAAAGCAGATATTTATGAAGTCATTGGGAGGTGAACGATTCTCCAATTCAACAGGTTAATCATTAATATTTGGAGGATATTCTTACCATGCGGTATGAAGTCATTGGGAGGTGAACGATTCTCCAATTCAACAGGTTAATCATTAATATTTGGAGGATTTACTTACCATGCGGTATTAGGAGGAGAACAGCACCAGACAGACGTTTAACTTGTTTTATTTAACTAAAACAACAACATTCAGTTTTCTGGATTTTTTTCTTCAACAGCAAACATAATACTTTAACAAAAACAAGCATATGTCCCTCACTGCTCACATTTATCTCCAGACTTCTCCTTGTCCAGATCTATTCTGCCCTCAACAATCTTCTGTTCATTGAACTTTTTGAAACTCTTTGTATGTTATTTTTCTGCCTCACTGATTTTCCATCTGTTTTCAGATCTCAACTGCAAGCATCTCTTCTCCTTTGGCTCTTAATTTCTCTCTGCACTTTTAGAGAGAGGTAAGGGATTGACTCTATGTACACACATGCTCAGAGGGACAATAGAGTTGAGGTCAGTTATTTCTCACCTCTGTATATTTATTTTAAAACATTTTTCCTATTAACAAGCACATTACCTCTGGAGACACAAATCCAGAGTTTGAGAACTGGAAAACTATGCATCTCTGATGGTATCTTCTAGACCAGGGGTCTCCAAACTTTATGAAACGAGGGCCATATTAGATTTTTGAAGGGGCTTCATGGGCCGAAGTGACTGTGCAAAAAGTTAAATATATGCACATGTATGCAAAATATATGCAAATCGTAAAAAAACTCCACTACTCTACTGTGTCAGTGTTGCATTAAATTCTAAATCAGGTATAAAAGTAGCTGTGTAATCAGTGCAGGTCCTGTGAAATCACACAAAATATTTGTCAATACATTAAAAATCATTTCACATTATTTTTTAATTTTATTTCCATATTCTTTACTCCAGTTAGTGGAGATGTAATTAAACATCTGGCTTGTAATTTTACTCTTCAGCGGGGGTCTGTGCCTGCTTGGCTGAAGCAGTGACTCTCCCCTAAGTTGGCTCCACTTTTTGGGGGACACTGGCTCCCGGGGGCACTCACCCCTCCGCACAGCTCAGCTGAGCTGCTCCCAGGAGTGAGCTGCTGCCGGCGGTCCCTCCCCCTGCCTGCTCAGCTGCAGCAGCCTTTGCTTGCTCTTTCTCCCCTGTTGGTTGTGGGGCCGGACAAATCGAAGCCGCGGGCCGGATCCGGACCTCGGGCCGTAGTTTGGAGACCCCTGTTCTAAACTGAGCACTGAGTCCCATTGGGTAGATAGATTATTTAAGTTCATCTTTCTATACAGAAGCCTGTGGAACCCATAAGATTGGGTCCATATATAAGATTGAGTCCCATGAGCTCTTGGAACTCATTTACGAAACTTTTCTTAAACATTACATGAATATACTGTCTCATCCTATAGAATTAGAATTTATAATCCCTGTTCCAAGATGAAATATCTTTGAGCTATAATGTATCTTTATTAAAACTATCTTTAGATAGTTTTTTCCTCTAAAAGCATTTTATTAAAAAATTCTGATTTAAATAAAAATCTGTTTGTTTATTTAAATCATTGATTTTTATGCACCCTGTCTGTGGAACGTAGGAGCTGTCTGACTAGATTAGACCCCCATTTCATCTCTCCAGGATCCTGTCTCTGACAGTAGCTGGCACTCCATGCTTGAGAAGAATATGTAAGAATCCAGCAATAGGCAGATATGGGGTAATCTGCACCCCAGCATTAGGGCTTTTCTCAGTTTTCTGTAGTTAGATAGGTTGAAGCCCTGAAACATGAAGTTTAATGTCCCTCCCACAATGTTTCTTGTCATAATTTATAACCGCTCTGGGTTACCTTGGATTTAGCAAAGCAATGGAGATTTAAAAATCTTACATCTCTTTTTATGTCCCTTTTGCTGCTCTTTCCCAGCCCGGGGCTCCAGCAAACGCTCTATATGGTTTGGGATTGAGGTGGATGCTCTGCTAGTGTGTCAGCCCATCTGTAAGTGATCTTACTGCTTAGCATGGCAGCTTGTGACAGGCTGCAGCTTGCAGGGAAGCAAATCAATGTTTTTCTTTCTACTCCAGGGAATGCAAAAGGGCTGCAAAAATCCAGGTGTCCGATCAGCCACACTTGGTTAAGAAACCAATACTCTACTAAGCATGTGATTAGCTAAAGTCGATCTTATTAGGATGTACCCCACCCTAGCCTCCCCAGCTAAGCACAAAGGACACATGGCCTCTTGTCACATGGGGTCCTTTGTGTGTAGGACTAAATGCACTAAGAGCCCTCAGTCCATCCACTCATTTGGGAAGCTGAGTGTTTGTAACCTTCCCCTAGTGCCATTGTAACTGGGTGTGATGAGACAGCCAGAAGGGAAAGGTAACTATTGCAGCTCCCTCTTTCTCTCTTCTGACTGGGTCTGTGCAGAATGCTCCCCCTAACCAGCTGACACGCCCAAAGAGAAGCCACCATATCACCCCAGTCCTCCAGCACTCTCGCTGGTTCCTATTCGTTGCAGGATCCGAAATTACCATCCTTGTTTCTCATAGCCCTCTGTGGACCCACTCCAGTCTGCTTCACTCCCCTTCTCTTGCTCGTTTAGCATTAACTGGTGCTCTGCTCCTACTCACTATGGGGACAAGAGCCTTCACCTTGGCAGCTCCTTCAGTCAGGAGCAGCCTCTGTGTATGTTGTTTCTCTGCCTCATTGATTTTCCATCTGTCTTCAGATCTCAGCTGCAAGCATCTCTTCTCCTTTGGCTCTTAATTTCTCTTTCCCTCCTCATCAGTTTTTTCTCTTAACTGCAGCTTTATTATTGAACTCAAAGCATTTTGGGATTCGGTTGGTGCAAAAACAGTGTGCTGGTATCTGAACTGATCACAAGAAATCCCCCCAGTAACTTCATCAAGGCCCTGACCCAAAGCCCCTTGAAATCAATGGGAGTCCTCCTAGTGATTTCAATTAGCTCTGGATCAGGCCTTAATTGACTAATTATATCTCCTGACTGGGAATGTAGTTAAGCTGTAGAAACATCTACCAACTGGATGATATTTTCACACAGCCTGTTCCATGCAGGAAACGCAATTTTTTATTAAGCTGAATAATATTTTTTTTTCTGTTTCAAATTCCCTATTTCTTTTTTACCTTTTAAATACATTCTGGGGAGTGGGGAGAAGTCTGCATCTGTGGCAGTGAATGGCACTTGGCACTTTTCTCCTCTGTCTTGCCCTCTCCACTTCAGCAGTGAAATGATTAAATGCTGGAGTTCAAGCGTGGAGTAGTTTTTCTGGCACTGTAGCTGTATTGTGCCTTGCTCTGGTATAGATGTTCCCTGATCACTGTGTAACATCAGCTTCACTCAATCCCCTAAAATGCCCTCTAGGGGGCATAACATGCCTGTATTTTTGTGAGGGCCTGGTGTATGCCTTGTAAAACATGTTCGTTTGTTTGCATCTAGAGAGGAGGTTCTTCACAAAGCGTCTGTAGGTAAATTAAAGGAGGACTAAAAGAAACAGCAAAATATAAACATGCTTAGCAAGGAATAATGGCCTAGCCAGAAACCCATGGCCTTTTACCCGTCAGTAGTATGTTGTATGACATTGCAACTAACAGTTTCCACTTCTTCTTTTTTTTTTTTTTGAGATGTTCTAACCCAGTGGCTCTCAATCTTTCCAGACTACTGTACCCCTTTTAATAGTCTGATTTGTCTTCTGTACCCCCAAGTTTCAGCTCGCTTAAGAACTGCTTGCTTACAAAATCAGACACAAAAATACAAAAGTGTCACAACACACTGTTATTGACGAATTGCTTTCCTTCTTTTTACCATATCATTATAAAATAAATCAGTTGGAATATAAAAATTGTACTTACATTTCAGCATATATTGGGGTGGTCAACCTGAGCCAGAATTTACCAATGTACATAGCCAAAGAGCCACAGTAATACGTCAACAGCCCCCCCGTTAGCTCCCCATCCCTACTCCTAGCTCATCCCACCCACCGACAGCCCTGCTGATCTGTGCCCCCTTGCTCCCTCCACGCACCTCCTGATCAGCTGTTTTGTGGCGTGCAGGAGGCTCTGGGGAGTTGGTGGAGAGGGAGAGGAGTGAGGGCACAGGAAGGGGTGGAGTGGGAGCAGGGCCAATGGCAGAGCCAGCAGTTGAGCAGTGAGCACCCCTCCCCCGGCACCTGTTGGCACCTGTAGCTCCAGCCCCAGAGTTGGTGCCTATACAAGGGGCCGCAGATTAACTTCTGAAGAGCCGCATGTGGCTCCGGGTCCACAGGTTGGCTACCCGTGGAGTACAGTCTATAGAGCAGCATAAACAAGTCGTATGACATTTTAATTTGTACTGACTTCACTAGTGCTTTTTATGTAGCCTGTTGTAAAATGAGGCCAATCTCTAGATGAGCTGATGCACTCCATGGAAGAGCTCTGAGTACCCCCGGGGTACACATACCCTGGGTTGAGAACCACTGCTCTAACCCACATTAATTTTACTTGTGATTTAAGATCTGGGGCTCATGAGGAAATGGAGATGGAAAGCAGGAATTAAATCAGTATTTTAGCAGTGCTGTAAGTCACTTGCTCCCTCTTCCTCCTTTGCCCTCCCCAAAACAAGCTTATTTTCTGAAACTCTTACAGTTGTTTAAATGGGGTGAGGAGGGAAAGGTCAGTGCTTTAAAACTTAGACTTAGGAATGCAGACAAGAAATAGTGGATGTAAAGATCCCAAAGTTTGTGAACCCGTGTGCAAGCGGCTTAACAGCAGCAATAACAAACAACATTGCGTATGCCACTTTAACCTGTGACTTTGAAATGTGTGTGGCTCCCCCATCTCGAACATAAAGGTCCTAGCAAGTAATACTCCCCCTTGATCTGAGGAGTATACGCTGAAGTCAAAGTGGAGCACGGCACGCTGGTGCTCATAGTCTGTCTTCCTTTCAATGCAAATCAGGCACAATTGTCTGCTTCTGGTAAGCTGAGTACGTGGTCCTGGGTTGGCCAGTGCCTGTCTGACCCTTTGTTGGTGTTTAAATAGCTGTAAGGTCACACTGACAAGTTTGCGATGTGTGATAGTTTTATTACTTTTACAGTGAACGCTGCTTGTTGCATAAGGCTACTGTGTGGTGATAGTTGTGTGAGCCATGTCTCCCAAGCTGATGCAGATGTGTAGAAAACCTTCCTGAGTAAACCCTGTTTTACAGTGCTCCCATAATTAGCTTAAGCCCTGGTATATCTGATCTTTGTGTTAGAATTAGACTCTTTAGTTTGGGGTTTGTTACATTTTGCATAATACACTGAATTCTGCTTAACTGATTCCTAATATTCCCATGGGGGTTGCTCGTAATTCTTATTTTATTACTTTCTTAAGGCAAGCCCAACGTGCTAAATCTCCACAATCCAAAAGATGACACTTACATTTTTCACTCCCTTCTTTCTGTTGTCTCTGGATTTAGGTATTTCTGGTTTGATCACTGGATCAGGCAGAGGAAAAGGACCCAGAAAACGCCTGCCAAAATCTGAAATAGGTATCTTCAGTCATTGAAGAACAAACTCAGGAAAAGGTTCTACTGTTTAACCATACACATGCTAGTCCGTCAGGTACTTCGTTGCCATGTCTCCTCAGAGCTGCAAAGCCTTGCATTCAGATGGCAAGCTGCTCTCTGTACCCTAGGATATTTAGTGGCTTTTACCATGTTAGCTGGCTAGTGAAGGGCTGGCATTGCTCAGGCTTCTGTCTAAATTTGTCTCTCTCTTAGCCAAACAAATGCAGTTTCACACTGCAATTCCCATAAGCAAATCAATGGCATACAGGGATAGTGTAGAGAAACCTGGATGCACAGACATCTTGCTTTCTGTTTAATTACACAACAGGAATGATGCTGCTGGAAAGAGCCCTGTTCTTTGTTACCCTTCTCCACCTTGTGGTGAAGGGTGACTGCAGACTGATGGAATTAAATGCCCATAATTTTTACAAATCACTTCAACGTCATTCTATGTAACTATGTACAAATGGAGGGTCATTGGAGGGTTTTAAGAACAGGTTAGACAAGCCCCTGTCAGGGATGGTCTTGGTTTACATCAGTGGTCACCAACTGGTCCATTGCAGGCGACTGGTTGATCCTAGAGGATTTCTCAATCGATTGCAGTCTCTGATGGCTTAGCGGGGCTGCTGCTAAGAGAGGCTCCCGGCCTGCCCCGGCCCCACGCTGCTCCCAGAAGTGGCCAGCTCTGCGCACTGCTCCTGCCTGCAAGCACCGCCCCGCAGCTCCCATTGGCTGGGAACAGGGAGCTGTGGCCAATGCCAGCTGCGGGCACGGTGCTTTCTGAGAGGGGCAGCGCACAGAGCCATGTGCTGCCCATTCTCCCCTCCCCAGGGATGCGTTGGCCCCTTCTGGGAGTGGCCTGGGGCCGGGGTAAGCAGGGAGTCTGCCTTAGCCTTGCTGTGCCAGCAGACTGGGAACCGCTGGAGATAAGTGCTGCCTGGAGGAAAGCCGCACCCCAGCCCTGAGCCCCCTCCTGGAGCTGTCACCCTGAACCCCCTCCTGCACCCCAACACTCTGCCCCAGCCTGGACACCCTCCT
>ML677507.1:889244-904833 GCA_007922305.1 Dermatemys mawii
CCAACACTCTGCCCCAGCCTGGACACCCTCCTGCACCCAAACTCCCTACCAGAGCTTGCAATCCTCACCCCCTGCTGCATCCCAGGCCCCTACCCCAGGCTCAGCCTAGAGCCCTCTCCACACTGTGAACCCCTTGGCCCCAGCCCACAGCCCGCACCCCCTCCCGAACCCCAACCCCCTATCCCAGCCCAATGAAAGTGAGTGAGAGAGTAGGGGAGAGTGAGTGATGGGTAGAGTGAGGGTGCGGGGCTTTGGGGAAAGAGAAGGGCAGGGTAGATCCTGGGTTGCCCTTAAATTCAAAAAGTGATCTTGGGCATAAAAAGGTTGGGGATCACTGGTTTCCATGATCCTGCCTCAGCACTGGGGGGTTATTTGAGGTCCCTTCCAGTTCTACATTTCTCTGATTCTCATGTTAACCATTTTTCTCCCTTGCTGATATTTATAAGCATCTTTCCTACAGAAGGGTGTGGGCAGGCTTGAGAGCACTGTCTTAACCGTTTTCCCTGGTTGCAGCTTTGACCGGGGAGGAATAGCTCCGTGGTTTGAGCATTGGCCTGCAAAATCCAGGGTTGTGAGTTCAGTCCTTGAGGAGACCATTTAGGGATCTGGGGCAGAAATCTGTGGGTGAGACTGTGGCCTGCATTGTGCAGGTCAGACTAGATGATCATAATGGTCCCTTCTGACCTTAAAGTCTATGAGCTTTGTGTGTACATGCCTGCCTGCTGCCTCTTCAGTTTCAGCTTTGCTCCTGTTCTTACTATAACACCTCCGTACAGGGGCCTGAGAGCAGCGTCTCAGGCTAGTGAACCACCCAGTTCCCCTGACTTTCAACGGAGCAATGAAACCGACTATAGGCAAAGTCCTGTCGAAGGCACAGAGTAAACAAACTGGAGAAAAGATTTAGGGGTTCCTTGTAACAGTGGTTGGTACCAGAAGTTCACAGGGAATTAGTTATCATGGTTGTCAGATCGGTGACCGTGAAATGTATTTTGCAGCACTAGTTAAATCAGTGGGTATTTCTGCAGTCAGAGATGTTTGCTTTAGGTGGGAAGCCGAGAACCTAGAATGGGGAAGGTCCCTTAACCAAGAAGGAGAGTGAGGGACTTCAGAACTTAGACCTATTTGCCAGCGCGGGACTGTTCAGTATGTTCCCCATGTGCTTTATTTGGGCCTCTTTTTAAATATGGGGAGATAGCATCAAGATGGAGCATTGCATGCTGGGGTGAGGCCTCTCCTCTTTTCAGACCCCCTCTGCATTACGGAGAAAAAGGTGAGCATAATATGCTGTGCTCTCTGCAGATTGTGTGCAGACTGCCGGTTCAGCAACGCGTGGGCACCCCATGAGAGCGCTGTGTCTGTGTGTGGCACTGCTCTCTGTGTAGTAAATAATGCAGTGTCTGTGTAGCCTAGTGGTAAGTAAGACACTCGGTTCACTACATTGTGAAGTAATGAAGTGGAAATGAACTCTCTGCCTGGAGAAGAGAGAGGGGAGGGGATTAACCTCCTGACAGTAGCACTCCGCTGCAGAGATTGATGGGATGTGCTGACGTCGGGCGCCAAACACGACCATCTCACTTTGCAGAGCAATTAATCTAAAGATTCAGTAATCTGTCATCCTCTCACACTCCCTAATAGGTGGCGGGAGTCTCCCAGAGCCGGGAAATTGTTGGGGTGGTTTGAGAAGGGCTTTGCCTGGTGTTTCTCCCCCCTCTCCCTTCCTCTTGTTTTACACAGCTGAGGAAGAGATGATGTTTGAAAATATTAGAATGGCCTTTCCTAGCTGTACTCTGGGATGGCAGGATTCTAGACAGGAAGCGTTACACCTGTGGTTTCATCACACTTTTTGTGCTAAGGCCCTGATTCAGGAAGCCACCGGAGCATCTACTTTTTCATTCCTACTCAGCAAAGCACTTACTGTCTTCAGTGAGATTTTTAGAATGTGCTTACGTGCTTTGTTGAATCGGTGTTTAAATGGGTAAAAGGCTGGGTTTTTATTCCTGACTTTTTTCCCCCACAAGTGCAACTATGGAGTGGGATGGATAAGGAAACATGTTCTCTTCAACTATTTACTCTCCTGTTTGTCACTGTCAGTGTGTCTGCCTGGCTAATGTTCTTACTGCTGATTCATCCAGCATAATGATGTGCTCCTTGTAATCTCTGAATTCAACTATATGGAGGCAACCTGCCTGACTTGTGATCACATTCCACCATGTGCTTACTGCAGCCTTGGTTCTGCGTAGGAAGCTAGTGCAGTTATTGATTGAAAAACATGTATTTAATCTGGAGAAAGTGGTTTAGTGGTTATGACAGGGAAGGATCAACAGCTCTACTTGTGTGTATAGTGGCATTTCTCTACAGCTCGGCCAATGCCTCTCAGCCCTGAGCTACGGTATTGTTCCAGCTGCAGGCTTGCAGTGGGTTTTGTCCAAGTACCACCCTTCTGAGCAGGAGCCCAAGCTTGTATACTTGTCATGAACCTTATGAGTGTTGAATTTACTCTTGATTGATGGTTGCCAAGCAATTTAATAGTTTTATGCTGTGGAAGAGGTTGAGATAAGGCCCAAACAAAAGGAAACCCTCCTTTTTGCTGGTGACTGAATTTGGGTTATGAAACAGGACCAACGTAAGTGAGAGGCAGTGCATTAAATCACTGCGCCGATGAGTCCCCACAGCAGTCTTTTAAAATATCCAGTCCGCTGTTCTCCATGTAGACCATTAGAAGAAAGGTCTGAAGTAGTCTCTACAGAAGGAGGGTAGTTAAATAGTCCAGGATCTCTAGGTCCTATTCCTGGCTCTGCCACAGTCTCCCTGTATGATCTTGGGCAAATCTCTTCACCTTATAGAAACCTCTTAGAGGGCTTTGAAAAATAATATATAGAAATCATTTTGAGATACTTTGTCCTTCCATAATGCTTTTCATAAGAGTATTAGGCCATGTCTATGCTATGGGTGCCACAGCTGTGGCACTGTAATACCATAGTATAGATGGTTCCTACAGTGATGGAAGGGTTTTTCCATCGCTGTAGGAACTCCGCTTCGCAGAGCTCCAGTAGCTGGATTGATGGAAGCATTCTTCTGTTGAACTAGCTGCATCTATGCTGGTGGTTAGGTTGGCATAGCTACGGTGCTATGGGGTGTGAGTTTTTCACATCCCTGTGTGCTGTCGGTATGTTGACCCAATACTTAAGTGTAGACCAGGCCGCTCTTCCCTGAGAGCCACATGAGGAGAGAAAATGCCAGTCTGATTGACTTGGCTTTCTCCAAATGGCTAATGTCTCTTGTTTTCTTGGATAGATGCATATTTGCAAATGGTTGGGGAGAACTAGTATGATAAGTTGCTGATTTGCTGTGGTGGGGGTATGTGTGTGTTCCTGTGTGTTTAAATGTATTTGAACCTGGTGATAAAGATTTCAAAAGCAGGACATTTTTAAAATTAACCACAAAATTCCAATGTCACAGTTGGACAGTCGAGAATAGCAGCTACTAACCAAGCATACACAGGCTCTTCGGGCAAGGGTTTATTTGATTATAATGCCTAAGTTACAAGTTAATGGATATTGTATATTGCTTTTCACAAGAAGTTTTGGACTGAGGGGCACACTCAAAGTTATTGAAGGCCAGATAGTACTTAGCTAGCTGCTGGGAGGAAAGGAGCTGGAGAACTGAGATATGGATATTGTTAACCATTAATAAAGGGACATTGCAGCCACTAGTACAGGCTGCTTGCACAGTTGCTACAAATCTGGAAGCACAAGTGGCATGACATGTTAATGTTCTAGTGTTTAACCCCTCCCAGCAGGAGAGGATGCCTTGGAGTATTAATAGTCGTACAGTTTGTGAACTCACATGGCTGTACTGAAACCTAATGCCAACTACTTTCACACATGTTGTCCTGCAGATGGACAGAATTATTTCAGAGAGGCACTGTAAGCTACAAAATACATGGCTGTTTCTAGGGCTAGGAGCCATACTGCCAAGTTAAAGCTACATATCCTTTATCTACAGCGTTCTGTCATCCCTCTGCTTTTGTTTAAAGCTTTATACAATAGGGAAAAAAATGGACGCTGCAATAAGGCAGATGACTGAATTTGTTGAATTCAGGTACTGGAGAAAATATCCCAGCAGAGCAAAAAGTGGGCTCCTTCCTTCGGGACTGCCTCCATGAATCCTTGCTGTCCATCAGACATTGTGCCGTGCAGACCTGGAGCGCTGGAAAGCAGTAGGGTACTTTGGGCCCAGTCCTGCCTTGCAGACAGCAGGGGGCGCTGGTGTCATTCGAACCCCCTCTGTTTTCATTTCCTCCGCTTGCCCTTTGAATCCAAAGATTCCTCCCTTTGAAGCTTCAGATCCTTAAGTAACTGTCCCTCAGTGTTGCCTTTGGTGGCTTACCTCTGCCAAATGGGTGAGCAAGCTTCAGCCCCTTATTTCTGACCCTCTCTTTAAACGTCCTTCTTGACACAGTACGTAGCTTGGGCGTTGTGCATACAATGCTCTGTGTTTTCCAAGGACTCTGCAGAGATCCTTGCTTCTGAGTGTTGGGGAAGAGGGCCATGCTGGAGAGTCACCTCTGAGCAGTATCTCTCATGCATAACAGCTTGCTGCCGTGCCCTTTCGGGATGGTAAATGGGCTGATTCCACCACATTGTGCGGTTTCCACAGCATGTTTTCCATGGTCCTCCTTGCCAGTTGCTGCAGCACGACCACTTTGATGGCAGTCCTTGCCTTTGCCTTCATAGCAATGTGAAGTTGCTTCATCTCTCTGTGGCTCTGCTTCCCTTCCTGCCCTTGTTTGTCTTGCGTGCGCAGATTTAAACTCTGTGCTTTTGTACAGTGCCTAGCACAAAGGGGCCATGATCTCAGCTGGGGTCTTTCTAGGAGATACTGAAGTGAACGTATAGTTGTGTGGTCATTCCATCTCGTTATCTGGAAGTACTCCGCTCACCTCTGCAGTAATTGCCATTCACTGGTCTCCAGGAGAAGGCACTCGTGGGCACTCATTAATGGATACAAGGTTATTTGCGTACAACAGGCAAATATACGGTCTCCACATTCATTCTCCCTGTGCACCAAACAGTTCTGGAGACTCCTCTGTGCAGGCCATCAGGAAACCAAGGTGGGGAGGCTCCAAGAACATTCTTTTATTGTGATGCCTTTGGAGCTTTTTAGCTGGCCATATCAGAATCATAGAATATCAGGGTTGGAAGGGACATCAGAGTTGGAAGAGACCTTAGGAGGTCATCTAGTCCAACCCCCTGCTCAAAGCAGGACCAATCCCCAACTAAATCATCCCAGCCAGGGCTTTGTCAAGCCTGACCTTAAAAACCTCTAAGGAAGGAGATTCCACCATTTCCCTAGGTAACCTATTCCAGTGCTTCACCACCCTCCTAGTGAAATAGTGTTTCCTAATATCCAACCTAAACATCCCCCACTGCAACTTGAGACTATTACTCCTTGTTCTGTCATCTGCCACCACTGAGAACAGTCTAGATCCATCCTCTTTCAAACCCCCTTTCAGTTAGTTGAAAGCAGCTGTCAAATCCCCCCCCTGCCCTTCTCTTCTGCAGACTAAACAATCCTAGTTCCCTCAGCCTCTCCTCATAAGTCATGTGCTCCACCCCCAATCATTTTTGTTGCCCTCTGCTGGACTCTTTCCAATTTTTCCACATCCTTCTTGTAGTGTGGAGCCTAAAACTGGACACAGTATTACAATAGTAGACCCTTTAGCATAGCGGTAGTCCATTTTTTTGGTCAAGGTCCAAATTTCTTGGTGAAGGTAGAGTCAAGGTCCAGACTCCAGAGAAAATAATAAAAAATTAATGATAATAAGTAAATAAAAAGATTTCAAGGTCAGGTTAAAAGCGTCTGGCAGTCCGGATTTGGCCCATGGTCTGCCTATTGACTACCCCTGCTCTAGCAGCTGTTTGGCTTTTAAGGGCTCTGTGTCGGTGTGCTCGTCTCAGTGTTTGCCACTGTAAGTGATCAACAAAACCTGCGATGATGAAAAATTTCTCTTTCAAAGGACAGGAGAATGCAGAATTTGGTGGTGTGAATTCAGATAGGACACATTCTTGCAAATGCTGAGCGTAGCAGGGTTCTTGATGCAAGCTGTGCCAGTTACCTTGACCATAATAATATGGTCATGTCCTGCTAGTCGTCTTCAAAGTACTCTGCAAACTAAGTCATCCTACAGGGCGGAGGGAAATATTACCCCAGTTTTACAGATAGGAGAGAGGGGTTGGGACTCCCCCAGGTCACGCTGGGAATTGCTGCTGTAGCTGGGATTGGAACATTAGTCCCTAATTCCTGGGCCTGTGCTT
Source organism: Dermatemys mawii (assembly GCA_007922305.1). Lineage (NCBI taxonomy): Eukaryota > Metazoa > Chordata > Testudines > Dermatemydidae > Dermatemys > Dermatemys mawii. The sequence continues at coordinate 895,562 of ML677507.1, forward strand.
AGACAAGTAGATCACAGTGGCTCTTAGCAGCATTGGTAACCGTGAAAGGAGTCCCTTGCAACCAAAGAAGATTGGGCTAGTGCGTGTGCGCAGTGTATAGCATTTACATTCTACAGGAATAAATGCTGCTAGATTAAAGCTTTTCCATAGGGTACCTCTTGAAAGAATATACTTTTAATATTTGCAATATGAAATATTAAAATTTACAAAATGTCTCAGTTGGGACTGAACTTTCAGGAAATTGTTGCTACCTGCTTTGTGTTGGTTTGTACTCTTAATGACTTTTTAGAGAGATAAACACACTGGAGAGGAGAGAGAGCTTTTGTCAGTGGTAAATATTTCTATTGTTTAATATCATATGTAATGCAAATTACCGAACGTTGCATTAGAAATTGCTTCCTCGGTTGTTATAAATTTCCATATAGCGAAATATTGATAATCTGCTTCGGTTTTATTGATGTGCATTCTCTTAGGCTGCCATGTTTTTCTACTTTTATGGACATGAAAAATCAAAGATGTTGTGTTATTTTAAATAGCCGCCCAGTTTAGTTGTATTGTACATCCAAAATCAGCCGTGTTAATCATAAGAACATGTGAATGGTCGTACTCGGTCTGATCAACAGTCCATCCAGCCTGTATCCTGTCTTCCGACAGTGATCAGTGCTTTAGAGGGAATGAATGGAACAGGTAATCCTCATGTGATCTATCACCCTGTCACCAACTCCCAGCTTCTGGAAAACAAGCTAGGGACACTTCAGAACATGGTTTTATATCTCTGCCCATCCTGGCTAATAGCCATTGATGGACCTATTCTCCATGAATTTATCTAGCTCTTTTTTGAACCTTGTTATAGTCTTGGCCTTCACAACATCCTCTGGAAAGGGTTCCACAGGTCAACTGTATGTCATGAGAAGAAATACTTCCTTTTGTTTGGTTTAAGGCTGCTGCCTATTAATTTCATTTAATTTCGAAATCCAGTGGGGAAGGGCTGAGCTATATTTGTCTGCCAACCACCAGCTTTCAGTGTATGTCATTAATACACTTTAAGGAAGGCAAGCTAGCGTGGTACTCTTGAGATGGGAGCTGAGAGGGAATCAGACTTGTATCAGGAAGCAGAGTTGTAAATGAAGGAAGAAGTAATCTAGTTATAACAAGGGCACTTATGTTTTGTCCACCTGAGGCTTGCTTTGACAACTGTCAGAAGCCTGAGGGCTGTGCATAACAGATCATGTGTTGGCCCTTGTCTTTAATACCTTGGTGCAGGCAGTGGAGATGGGTCCCATGGTGCAATGATCCATCTGGAGTTGGGCAGTCCTCCCCCACCCTGCGCCTCTGTTTCTCCTCCCCATTGTCTTGTGAGCCTTGCAGCAATGTGATCCTACCTGCTATTGTTGCTGGAAGGGCTGGGGACAATGTATGGGTGGCATCTGACTGCTGTAGGAATGGAAAGGATGAGGGATAGAGAGAGGGTTAGAAGTGGAGTTTGTCTCATGATCAGTTATCTCCCCATTCCCCTCACTCCCCCGTCACATCAAGAAGTGATACCGCTTCTGTCAATTCTCAGGAGCAATAATACCATATTCATTTCTCTCCCGCAAGGGGTGGTAGATATCTAGGGAATGCTCACAGGTGCTTCTGGGAGTTGTGCACATATATCAAAAGGAGGAGAGACCCCTGCAAGAATTTCTAGAAGTTTTTGCTGAGTTTGTAAGAAAAAAACAACTCAGTTGTATTTTCTCTAATATTCTTACAGGCATATAGTATTTTCCGGGGAGTTTAGATGGCCAGACTAGGGTGACCAGACAGCAAATGTGAAAAATCGTGACAGCAGGTGGGGGAGGGGGAATATTAGGAGCCTATATAAGGAAAAGACCCCAAAATCGGGACTGTCCATATAAAATCGGGACATCTGGTCACCCTAGACCAGACTTAGCTTTCTGATGGAATGTGGCCAGATGTTAGGGCTGATGTCATTAACTTTGGCAAAAACGGTCTCTTGGATCCTGAATGTCCACAAGCGGTTGGGACCTCTAGAAGGTGGCACCTTCAGAAACACAACACTTTCAGTACCTCTTTGTGCATGGGTGGGCAAACTATAGCCCGTTGGCCACATCTGGCCTGCAGGCTAATTCTATCTGGCCCCCTGAGCTCCCAGCTGGGGAGGATGCTCCTCCCCTGGTGTTCCCCTCTACCTTCCCCCGCAGCCTCAGCAGCGCTCTGTGGGGAAGGGGCTGTGTGCTCTGGCAGATCAGCGCGGCAGCGTGTCTGGCTCTGGGCCAGACGCACTGTTCTGAGCAGTATGGTAAGGGGGTCTGGGGGCTGAATAAGGGCCAGAGGGTCTCAGGATGGGGAACGGGGGGGTTGGATAGAGCGTGCGAGTACCAGGGGGCCTGTTGGGGTGGGGGTGTGGCTAGGGGTCAGGGGACAGGGAGCAGGGGGATTGGATGGGGGTGGGGTCCTGGGAGGTGATTCGGGGTAGGGGGGTCTCTGAAGGGGTGGGTCAGGGGACAAGGAGCAGAGGTGCTTAGATGGGGGGTCTTGGTGGGGGTGGTTAGGGGCGGGGGTCTCTGGAGGGAGTAGTAGGGACAAGGAACAGGGGGTGGTGGTTGGATGGGTCGCGGTTCTGAGGGGGGCAGTCAGGGGGCAGGAAACAGGAGAGGCCAGATAGGGGGTGGGGCCAGGCTGTTTGGGGAGGCCCAGACTTCCCTACCTGGCCCTCCACACAATTTTGAGCCCCAGTGTGGCCCTCGGACCAAAAAGTTTTCCCACCTCTGTCTTTGTGACATCTCTTTAGTACAGACTTGGAAGTGCACCACCTAATGTAGCAACATCACTTCCTGCAGAACCCTGAAATCTCTTTTAGGTCTCCTATCCAAATACTGACCAGGCCTTGACATGACTTATCTTATAAAATCTGATTAGATCAAAAGTCGGAGCTGTATGGCTGCAAGCCATTTCTCTACAATAGGGCCATAGTGGAGAGAACCTGCATTAATGGATTTTGATAACATTGCCATGAGAGCCAAACTGATCTTTGTCTAGCTGCAATCTGGCATTAGTGTAGGGTCTCCACTTGCCAGGAAAGGGTTTTCATGTGGGGTTTTGTTGCCTTCTGCCTTGAATGAAATAATGCTGGTGAAGGACTTAAAATTAGCACTAGTTTCTGAGTTCTCAGGCGTGTAGAGAACCTGGATTTTATGGTGAATTACTGCTGTTTCCTGTCTCTTACATGCTACAGTCCCTGCAACTGCTGCACGGACCTTGAGCTGCTTTTCCTAGTGGCAGAGCAGTTGTTCCAAGCTATTTTTTTCACCAAAGCTGTGTGTCAAGTTGGTAGATTTGTTATGATTGGTTCCTTTGTGCCAAAAGCTGGCTCCTGGTACGAGGCTGGGAATGTACACGGATGGGGATGCTGCTCTGGTTTTTAATATACAACCTACTATTCCGAACTGTTCTTGCTGAAAGCTTCCCCCAAACTGCGGAGTCACGATAATGGTTTGATGGAATCACATCTCCTCCATTACCTTCTGTTCAGACCCTTCAGCCCCATTCACACATGGGAAGAAGCTGTGATTCTTGGGATGGAGTGTAGTTGAAAGGAGCCTTCAGGCAAAGACAGAGGACCCTTGCTGGGGGAGATGGAGAGTATTTCAGGTCTCTGGGGCAGTTTTAATGCTGCTTGAACAACTTTGAGCCAAAAACAACTATCTGCTCTCCACACCACACAAAGCCCTGGTCTATACTGGGGGCGGAATCGACCTAAGATACGCAATTTCAACTACAGGAATAGAGTAGCCGAAGTCGGCATATTCAAGTTAACTTACCACGGCGTCTTCACAGTGCTGAGTCGACTACTGCCGCTTCCCCGTCATCTCTGCTTGCGCCTCTCGCGACGGTGGAGTACTGGAGTCAACGGGAGAGTGCTCTGGGATCGATTTATCATGTCTAGATTAGACTCGATAAATCAACCACCGACAGATGGATCGCTACCCACCAATGCGGCGGGTAGTGTAGACCTGCCCTATGTTAAAGTTGTCTTTGAAAACAGTGTTGTTCCAAGACTCAAAGTCAAATCTAGACCCACCGTGGTAGCTTATTGCTGTTTGAAAATCTGTCAAACAGGCTGATCCTGCTTGTGCTGTAGCTTGTCTGTGTGTGTTTGACTCAAATGGAAATCACTTTATAGGGCAGGGAATGGGGTTTACTTTGGAAAGCATGTGCCAATTTCCAGTGCAGTCCTAACTTTTCTTAACACCTTCTCTCTCACAGGGAGAAGTGGGACATTAGGAATCACATTTCTGGGTTAATTTCATAAGCTCAGCCAAGACCTGCAAGTAACTGCAGCTTCCACGTCTTACTCTGCTGGGCTCATGGCTGTTCAGTGCTGTACGCCCCAGCTAATGTGGCTGAAGGGTACAGTTGGTTAAATGCTTTTTAACTTAACTTCTGGAGAAGTGACATTGACGAAAGGTTATGTTACCCAACCAGGCTATCATTAAGTGTGTGTATAGGAGCTTGGGGGGGTGGAGGTGGAGACCCTAAACCAAAATAGTTAGGCATCAGGCTGAAATCATTAATGCCTGTTGCCCACAGAGACTAATTAAGGAGAGCTGCAGCTGTTTTTGGAAGCAGTTTATGGGGATTACATAGCGAGCACATGCTAAAGGAGCTCCTACAGTGTGAAACATTAGGAAATCTGTTTCATGCTGCCTCGTGTACAGCTACTATGCCCCAAAGAGCTCCTACGGCCAGGACTGGCACTGGCATATGGGAGGGTGCTGGAGTGGGACAAGGCTATTATGTGCCATTTGCTTTGAAACCGTTGCCGCTGTGCCTGCAACAAGGCATGTAAAGTGTCCCTGTGGCTGCTCCTGATTTTCGATATTAATAGACCATTAGCTAGTGTAACTAATAGGAAAGAATAATAGTACCCCCCAAAACAGGAGGCTGCCGGTTTCATTTGCCCTGTGTCGTAAACATGGATGCCAGCCAAGTGCCTAGCGAGGAGATCCTAGCTCTGCACAGAACATTGCTTTATTTTGTCATGTTACTCTGCTGTCTGGAGAAGAGCAGATGTCACATTGTATTTGGCCATCTCCAGTATCCACCTTTTTGTAGACCATAAAACAAACGTGTCTGAATTGCCTTTGTACCAGCACCGTAATCCTCTCTCTTTTGGTAATAACACACTCTCCCTCCACACGGCTGACTGCAGCTGCCACCATCAGCCTCCGTCTGTATAACAAACTGAAGAGGAATTTACTAGTTGCAGCTTCACCGCTGCACTGCTAGATCTTGTCCTATAAAGGGGAAAAGCTGTGCTTCCCAGCGAGTTAGGACTCCTGGCTTCTGGTGCTGGCTCTGCTACTGAATTCCTCGGGGACTTTGGTCGAATCACAATATCTGTTTCCCTGCCTTTGAGTTGGGCCTACAAGGGTATGGAGGCTAAATCTTTGTAAAGAGCGCTGAGGTTCCTGAAGGAAGAGTATCTATAGGTGCTTTATTACTTTCCATGTGTAGTAGCAATGGAAGGCACTGATGAGATTTAGAGAGGAGCGGCGAGAAGTGTATGGAGTACTAGAGCTGCGGAGGCAAACAGTGGTTTCTAATTTGTCACTTTATTTTACAGCTAAAGTCATGTATGTGCCTTGCGTATCCCACTGGGCACGCTTTGAAGCTGTTGAACTCAGTCTCTGTTGTCCTTTCTATGTCAGGATTCGGAGTGTGTTTGCACGTGGGGTTTCTCTTAAGATTTCTTCTTCTAGGCAGTGTTGCCTTTAGAATGTTAGAGCAGTGTTTCTCAAACTAGGGTCAGTGGACCTCTGGGGGTCCACGAGGGTGCTCCAGGGGGTCCGCTGGCCCTGCTGATCGACTCCTCCCCCTTCCTCCCTCAACTCCTCCCACTCAGTTCTCCCTGCACACTGCAGAACAGCTGTTCCCTAGGAGGGAGGAGGAGGAGCAGGGATGGAGCGTGCTTGGGGGAGGAAGAGGGTGGGGAACAAGAGGGGCAGGGTTAGAGGGGGGCGGGAAGAGGTGGGGGTGGGGCCTTGGGCGAAGTGGTGGAGTGAGGGAGGGCCTGCGGCTGAGCAGGGGGACTTGTAGGGTCCATGAAAAATTTTACATGAAAATGAGGATCCTTGGGTTGCTAAAGTTTGAGAACCACTGTCGTAGAGGAAGTCCACGTGGCATTTTGGGGCAAGCCTCCCAGCTTGGATTGACAGATGTGGGTCGCAGAGTTCATACTAGCTGTGTAAACAGCACTTGGAAGTTGAGGCTCTGAAGTGTAGGTAGTGGTTGGGCTTCAGAGCCTGAGCTGAAGTTTGAGCACTGGTGATACAGTTCGTTTTAGAACACTAGCATGAGCCCTGCTAGCTCAGTCTGTCAACCTGGAATCAGAAATATAGGGCTGGAAGGGATCTCGGTCCACGGCTTCCCATAACGCAGCTTCTTCCTGTTCCTTTATCTCTGGTTGTCCATAGACCTAACTCATAAATAACATTAGTGACCATATGGGGGAAAGGAAAAGTGTGGCTGGGGAAATCATTTCATTGAAGTTGGCTTTTCAGACCTGTTGTTCTTGTGTGTGCATGTGCAGTTTGATCAGAAAGATTTCTGCTCAGCTGGCCCAAGCACCAACATTTACTTGAAATTTCATTGTTTCTCTTGAGAGTGATTGATTAGAAAGCTCAGCTGCTTAGTCTTTCAAGTTCATAGTTCCTTTCCCTTAGTTTTCTCCCCTTCTCCCTGTAATGGCGTAGTTGTCAAGTGACTTGGTGTTCACTGAGTTCTGGGGTTTGACAGATAATACAGCCGTGGTTGCAATCCTGGGTCAGATCCCAGTTCTACCATCCATTAATGCAATCACCTACTGTTATTTTATAGTGCCTAAAATTCTGATAGGTGCTTCATAGAAGACCTAAAAAAATATAGTCTCTTCTCCAAGGAGTTTATAATCTAAGTTTTAGATGTGAGACAATGAGAGAGAAATGAGGGTAGTTGTCTGGTGGTGTTTGCTGTGAACCACACCAAGTCCGAAGCAAGTATGTATCCTACAGAGAAAAAGGTAATGTATGGATCATATAACTTCTATTAAAAACGTCAACTACATGTTTCCCACCCTCATTAACCTTATCTTCCTTCCTCCATTCCTTGAGTGTGTTAATTTCATCCATTTACTGCTTTGTGAGACAAATGGGATTGTAAGTTTTTCAGAGTGGGGAATGTTATAGACCAGCACCTAGTGCTCAGAGGACTGGGGCCCTGTTGGGGTACTGGAATAGCGATGACAGTAACGCTCTGCAACCTTTCCTACAACATTGAGCCAATGCGCCTCGAGCTTTGCCTAGACCATGTTTTCCTAGTCTTGAACCCCCATGGAGCACAGAATTTGCCACCCCAGATCAGACCATAGACCCATTTGGCCTCTCACTCTAGTGTTTAGCAGGAACCAATGGATAATACTTACGATAATTAACATTGCATTTATGCAGGAATTAATAACATTGAGGGAGTGAGACATTGGCTTCAACTATTCCCGCTCCTCTACTTGTCATGTTTGGAATCTCTGTAAGAACATAAGAATGGCCGTACTGGGTCAGACCAAAGGCCCATCCAGCCCAGTAGCCTGTCTGCTGACAGTGGCCAATGCCAGGTATCCCAGAGGGAGTGAACCTAACACGTAATGATCAAGTGATCTCTCTCTTGCCATCCATCACCCACCTCTGACAAACAGAGTCTAGGGACATCATTCCTTACCCATCCTGGCTAATAGCCATTATTGGACTTAACCTTCATGAATTTATCCAGTTCTCTTTTAAACCCTGTTTTAGTCCTAGCCTTCACAACCTCCTCAGGCAAGGAGTTCCACAGGTTGACTGCTCTGCGTGAAGAAGAACTTCCTTTTATTTGTTTTAAACCTGCTGCCCATTCATTTCATTTGGTGACCCCTAGTTCTTACATTATGGGAACAAGTAAATAACTTTTCCTAATTCACTTTCTCCACACCACTCTTGATTTTATATACCTCTATCATATCCCCCCTTAGTCTCCTCTTTTCCAAGCTGAAAAGTCCTAGCCTCTTTAATCTCTCCTCATATGGGACCTGTTCCAAACTGCTCATCATTTTAGTTGCCCTTCATTTATTACACGTTGAGTAGTTCTGTTGACTTCAGTCAGACTGATCCCATGCTTAAAGTAAGGAATGCACTTGAGTACCTTGCTGAATCAACACCAAAGTGATTTACCCATTGCTACACCCTGAGTCAATGTCAGAGGTAGGATTTGAGTTTGAGGGTCTTGTTCCAAGTCCAATGAAACAAGAAGATCTTATCCTTCAGTGCTAACTACTGTAATTGCCTAAATAGAGAACTAGAAAAAGAATTACATGATGAAGGAAAAATATTAAGTGTGCAGCTGTATTTTTGATAGATGCTAGAGATGTTGTGGATGAGCAGAACAGGCCAGCTAAAAAACTGTCACAGTGAGCCTATTGTGGGAAGACTATAGCTTTAACCAGAAACTTGGCTGCTGCAGTCCAATATTTATGAATTTTATATAAATTTTTTTGGAGCATGATTTCAATGGCATCCCAGTATGATTAGAAAACAAAATTACAGAGCTTTAATCAAAAGCATCCTCAATCCCAGCCAGAACAGGATGCAGATGAGACAAACTTGCTGTAATAACTGGATACCCCTTGCGAGAGGAGAGCTGACCGCTCGAGCCAACCATCTTAAATCTCTGGAGTATCTGTAGGGCCCTATCAAATTCATGGTCCATTTTAGCCAATTTCATGGTCACAAGATTTTAAAAATAATAAATGTCATGATTTTAGCTATTTAAATCTGAAATTTCACAGGGTTGTAATTGGGGGTCCTGACCCAAAAAGGATTTGGGGAGCGGGGTCGCAAGGTTATTGTGGAGGTGTGGCCTGTGGTACTGCTACCCTTACTTCTGTGCTACTGCTAGTGGCAGTGTTACCTTCAGAGCTGGTCAGCTGGAAAGCGGAGACTGCTGGCCGGGAGCCCAGCTCTGAAGGCAGCAGCAGCACAGAACTAAGGATGGCCTGGTATGGCATTGCCACTCTTCTGTGCAGCTGCCTGCAGAGCTGGGCCCTCAGTCAGGAGGTGCTACTCTCTGGCTGCCCAGCTCTGATGGCCGTGCAGAAGTAAGGGTGGCAATACTGTGACCCTCCCTCCCTTAAAATAACCTCATGACCCCCCGTTCAACTCCCTTTTGAGTGAGGACCCCCAGTTTGAGAAACGCTGGTCTCC
>ML677507.1:904843-921949 GCA_007922305.1 Dermatemys mawii
GTAATGTGTTTTTCATGGCTATGAATTTGGTAGGGCCCTACATAGCTGTATTCAACTCAAGTAACCCATGACGAGGCATCAGCCAAGCACTGAAAGCTGACTCCATTGGAGAGGGTGGAAAATAAGGTGTGGATTTGAATGTTGTCTTTATGGGGATAATTAGGCCAGGTGAACTAAGGAGCCCTAAGAGGCTCCGTTGAGAATCATGAGGCTATATCACAGGGATTAGCAATCTTTGTCACGTGGCCCATCAGGGAAATCCACTGGCGCACTGAGACGGTTTGCTTACCTGCAGTGTCCACAGGTTTGGCCGATCGTAGCTCCCACTGGCTGTAGTTCGCTGTTCCAAGCCAATGGGGGCCAGCACATCCCTTGGTCCATGCCGCTTCCCGCAGCCCCATTGGCCAGTGGGAGCTGCGATCGGCCAAACCTGTGCACACTGCAGATAAACAAGCTGTTCTAGCCTGCTCGTGGATTTCCCTGATGGGCTGCGTACCAGAGATCCCTGCTGTAGCACCTGGAGGAAGGGAATGGGAACCTGGAGAATTTGTCAGGGGGTGGAAGGAAGTTATAAATAACAGAATTGTGACTTTGAAGGTGGTGGTCTGGCTTTACCATTTTTTTCCTTTATGACCATAAAACCTAGGAATAACATTGATGTGAGCGATACCATTTGATAGATCCCCTAGGGAGTGATGAGGACACTACAGAAAATGCCATGCTGGTTATAACGGTATTGTTACACAGCCTTTGAAGGACAGCAGCTTGATGTGAAAGATTTGCAGGGAATGGGGTGAAAGAGAAGGAAGATTAGTAGATGTTTGGGGAACTTGCATGGTCTTTCTGTATGGGATTTTCCATTACATTCCCTGTCTGGAAGGGGAAGCCTTCAGATGGTGATGAAGCTTTTAGCAGAGTTTTTGCAGAGCTTGGGTAAATCTGATCTGTGCACCCACTCTCTCAAGGCTTCATGGGAGGATTAGCAGCGCTGGACTTATGGAGTAATCGGTAGTGTCCCATTGCATTAGGTCCTGTATAAACTTGTTGGTACACATGGTTGCTGTCCTGAAGAGCTTATACGAGATGCAGGGAGGGAGCCTAACAAGCAATAAGAGGGCAGGAGGATAAGGTTGACCATAGTATACCACCACCATGCAGGCATGTACAGGAGAAAGAAGCTGATTTTTGCAAGAGGCTCTGAAAGCAGAGGGGCCAGATTCACTCAAAACAGACTGTGCTGTGCACCGTTGCAGGAGAGGAGGATTGGTAACAGTAGCAGGTTGGTCTGACTGTATAAAATTATCACTCTTGGAGCTGCTGTGGAGTTCTGCTCATCCAGTGTGTCCACATGTTTGGAATCTGCATCTGCAGTCACGTGTCTCTTCTAGCTTTTCATATGAACTGTGGGTGCTTAAACTGGAAGGGTGGGATTTTTAGAAGTGCCTAAGAGCACTTTTCAGTGAGCTTCAGGCACCCGATTGCCTTAAATGCTTTAGAAAATCCCAGCCTTAATCACTGATGGGGTTGTCATTACAGCGATCAGTGATTCCCTTCCTCTCTTGTTCTTTTAGATTGGAGCTTAGACTTGCAAAAATTACAGCTGACAGCCAAAAACACAGCCAGCCAAACCTTGGTGCTGAATCCCTCTGTGTTTAAATGGATTCTCAAGGACAAGACTAGAGGCTCCAAAACCTTATTTGAGTATGAAGTAGAGTAGTAGGAGTTTTATGTAAAATCCAAGCCGCTTGTCCTTGTTACTGGCTTTTTTGGTAGTATTTCTGCACTTTAATTTCTTTCCAGGGTTTTGAGTGTTCATGACACTGAAAAGTTGACACCTTGTGCTTCTGTGTGACCACTGTAACATGTTTCAGTGGCTGGAAGTTGAAGGTAGACAAATTCAGCCTGGAAATAGGATGTAAATTTTTGACAATGAGGGTAATTAACCATTGGAACAATTTTCCAGGGGTGATGGAGGATTTCCATCATAGTCCATTATAAAATTCAGATTGGCTGTTTTTCGAAAAGATTTGCTCTATGAATGGTTTGGGGAGTTGCTTTGTTTCGTGTTATGTGGGAGGTCAGACTCGATGATCCCAATAGTCCCTTCTGGCCTTAGGATCTATGAATCTGTGAATGAAAAGCTTTTCTCTGAGTGCTGTCATGAAATAATGACGTAAGATGGGCTTTAAGGGAAGACTGTTCTAACTTAAAGTATCTTTTCTTTTCAAAGGCAGGCACTCAGAGGAAGTATTTTCCCCACTAGTATGAATTTGTTCAATATTTCTACTCCCGGTTTGCTCCTTTGCAGGGGTAGCTTGGTTTGGGGGTGCAGTGCTCAGGAGCAGATTCCTGGTCTGAGATTTCACTTCCCTTTACCATTCTTTTCTTCTCCTCTTTCGGGGCTTGATTCTGCAGGGTGCTGAGCACTCTGGCCTGATCCAGTGAGGCGCTTTAGTCTTACTGACCTCAACAGCTTACTCCTCTGCCTCCCTTTAAGTGCACAGTTACTTGAGTACTTCACTGGATTGGCTCAGGGAGCTCTGCACCTTGGAAGATCTAGATGTCAGTGCAGAGACTCCCATTGACTGGAGTGGAGTTCAGATGAAGCCCAGTATCCTTTGCTGTATTAAGGTGGAAGAAGGCTAGATGAGGATTTTTTAACCAGCACAAACCTTTTCCTCAACTGTGGGACTGGGGCTTTTGGGGCATCTACTAAGGGTTTGTCTCCAGGAACAGCCAATTTCTTTTAATACAAATTTTGAAATTGGTATCTAATAAAAAATGGCCCCTCCCCCTTTTAGTACGCCACCAAATATTCTGTTTCCCTTCCTCATATTAACTAAACGTAGCTAATGGGAGGAATCAGACTGCTCCCACAAATTGTAAGTCACTGCCCCAGAGAACACAACAAACAATCCAGTTGAACAAGTGACTCTTCTATATTAATGTTGTACATTATGTTCATGTACTTGGTGTTTGAGCTTATGGAAGGTATTAGGGTGGGGGAAGGAGCTGAAGAAGTTGTGTGTGAGATTTCGGGCAAAGGGGAACGGGGCAGCCGGGGAAAGAGACCGGGGGAGGCGGGATGCAGGGTAAGCATGGTGGGAAGGGGGCTGAGCATACTAGAGAGGGGCAGAGTGACAAGGAGGAAGTAGGAGGTGATGGGGAGGGCAGAAATTATTGTCCACATAGTTCAGTGACCTGCATTGACCTTCTGTGCTCTGCTGGTGGCCATAGGGGTGCAACTACTTTGCTCGTTTCCATGACATCTTGCAGGGAGGAGAGCCACCTCTCGCGCTTCCAGCTCATGGGATGTCAAGGGGCCGAGCGTTGAAGATCCCCAGCGGTTAGACATGGTAATGCAGCCAGGTCTCCCACAGGCACTAATTTTAAAACAGCATTATTGGAGCTCTCAAATTTCTACAGAGAAACAGAGAGTGGCACTGCCTCCGGGTAGTCTCTTTAATGTGCAGGGGTGCTGAGCGAACACAAAGGCCTTTTACTATCACAAACAAATAGTTCCCGTTGATCTGTCCAGTTAGGGATGTTGTCAAATGTTTCATTAGTTTCCCAACACAAATAGGAGCAAAGGCCCCTAATATTGCTAATGCACAGTTTAAATAAATCCTTTCCAAAGTCCGTTCTCTCCCATGTGATAGGTTTGGGATGAGGTGTTCCCTTGATTCCTCTGCTGGGGTACTTCACATGCAGCCATTTGATGAGAATTGATATGCATGTTCTAAAAGTTAATAAAGTATCACCCTGGAGCAGAAGAGAGAACCCAAACGAGTCCCAGTTCACGAGTGCGAGTAAGGCAGACATAAACAAATGGGAAGTAAACTTAGTCTAAATTAAACAGGTACTCAAGTCACTGCAAGCTACTTTAAAAAAATGTTCTGCTTCTTGTGGCTTTTGGAACAGATGCACTTTCTTACCAATCTTGACATGAAACTGAGCTGGATACTTCTATAAAATATTTGAGCCTTCTCAGTTTGGCAAGTTCCCTTGTTCTTTAAGGGCTGATCTCTGTTCAACCCATGTCTATTGCCAGCTGTTGAAAAATCATTACCTTTTCGTGGCATCCAACAAAACATTTCTTTTTTCACCAGTTAGCTGCATTATATTTTCTTTTACAATAAATCTGAGAAATTTGATAGCCAGAGGGCAGGTTTTGCCTTTGAGGCTGGCTTAGGAGCCAGGGACCTAGGTTATCTCTCAAACTCAAATTTAAAATCACCTGGCAGGCTGAGTGCTTCTGGAAGGAGCTGGGGAACAAATGCTAGGGAGTTGCCTTTCTCTGCTTCTTGAGGTACTCCTAGAATTCTCAGATTATTGTGGCAAAACCTTCCCTCGAGGTCTGCCACTTTAGGTTTAAGAGAAGTAAAGTCTTGTCGTCTCTACACCTGGGCAGAGTTAATTGACGTAACAGTCAGTTGTACTGTGGCTTTGAGATCTACTGTGTCTGCAGCTATTTTCTCCAGCTGGGCCATTGTCAACACTGTGTCCTCATCAGCACCATCTTATGCAGGCGGTGAGGAGGCCTCCATTCTCCTTGTTTTTTGGCTACTTGTAGAGCTCTCAGTAGTGTGATACAGTATGGCCAGAGGGCAGCAGGAGAGTGTTAGAGGGAAGCCTTATTCCCTGTAGAGGGAAGCAAGTTTACTAAAGTTGGTTGGAGCACCTGGAGCCAGTTAAGGCACCTGAAGCCAATTAGAGTAACTGAAGCCAGGCACATGACAAAAACCCCTTGCTTCAATCAGTCAATGAAAGGGAGCGGAGAGCAGTTTGGAGGAGTGGGAGCGGAGAGCAGTTTGGAGGAAAGCAGAGGAGAGTTTGAAGAAGTGCTGTGGTAAGCTAAGAAGACCCAGACCATAGATAAAGGGACACCTGGCTTGTGCAGAGAGAGGGCAGGAGGCCCCACAAGCTGAAGGGTAGTAGCCCAGGGGAAGGAATAGCTAGTTCAAGTAGTTTACTGCTATCCTCAGGGCCCCTGGGCTGGGACCCGGAGTAGAGGGTGGGCCTGGGTCCCTCCCTCTCCACTCCCTTACTCTAGGATACTAGTGGGGTAGTTAATACCCTGTTCAGGGGCAAGAAATGGTGCCCTGAACCCCCCACAAGAAGAGAGAGCGCGGGACCCATCATAATAGTACAGGCAAATTAGCCATGGTAGACAGAACTTTGCTTGCTGATATTCCAGAGATTTGGGGTAACTGTGCCTTTAGTGGGGGGCAAGTTAGTTGGGGCCCTGGGTTAGAGATGGAAATAGACCTTAGTGGATGGCTCTGGAGCTCAAGGGATCTGCTCCATTATGTTGTACAGCGCCCCCTGGAGTCCTCAAGTGAGTGGTAAGAATAATAGAGCAACGTGAAGTCACAGAAAATTTTCCTGACATTGAGATTTGTTACCCGTGGAATCATCCCCCCAGGGAAGTGGTAGAAGCCTCCTTGCTTAGGTCAGTGGTTTTCAAACTGTGGTTGTGACCAAGTAGTGAGTCGCAGAAAGTAAGGCACGGGGTCATGGTGACTCTGGTCAGCACCGCCGACCGGGCCGTTAAGTCCTGTCAGTGGTGCTGCCCTGTTAAGGCAGGCTACTCCCTACCTGTTCTGACTCTGCGCTGCACCCTGGAAGTGCCCAGCAGCAGGTCCGGCTCCGAGTTGTGTGTGTGTGCGGGGGGAGGGGAGCCACAGGCCTCCATATGCTGCCCCTGCCCTGAGCACTGGCTCCACACCGGCGAATGGGAGCTGGGCGGGGGGAAGCGGTGCCTGCAAGCGAGAGCTGTGCGGAGCCACTTGTACATCTCTGCCCAGGACAGGCAGGTAGCCAGCTTCTGCATCCCTGCTGCGCTGCTGATTAGGAGCTGCCCAAGGTAATCCCACTCCCCGGTCCTCTGCCCAAACCCAGAGCCCCTTCCTGCACCCCAAATCCTTCATTTCTGGCCCCACCCCAGAGCCTGCACCCTCATCCCAGAGCCCAGACCTCCTCCTGCATCCCTGCCTGAGCCCCTCCCATACCCCAAATCCATTGTCCCCAGCTCTGTTGGGTCACGGGCATTAGCAATTTTCTTCCGGGACGCCAGAAAAAGAGTTTGAAAACCATTGGCTTTGGTTATTGAAAAGCAGACTGAGAATAAGAAACAGAGGCTGTTCCTACAATTTATTATTTGTATTGTGGTAGTGCCTGGGGGCCCCAAATGTAGACTGGGGCCCAACCATAGACCAGGGCACCACTGTGCTAAGTATTCTCTCTATAAAGCTTGTTTGGTGTGTGTAATTTTCAAGTGCATAGCAGGAAGCTGATATCCATGGGGACTTTTTTTGTGGGTGGATGGATGGTGGTGGTTTTGCCATTAGAAATGTGTATTTGATTTAATAACAAGCAGGAGTGTAAGCCCTTTCCCTGTGACTACAGAAAAACTCCTGTAGCACTGTCAATAAAAAGACTACCTGACAGCCTAGAAGGGAAAATGAGAATTTATCAAATATTACCACCACTGTCTAGAATTGCTTGTCAAACTTGGAGGCAAGATAAGTGAGATTTCTCGCTCCTCTCCTCCTTCCCCACACTGACTTCATTTGGTAATCCTGAGAAAGGTACAAGGGGAACATTCTGCTCTCCTGTCACTCATGGTTTAGAAAATTAGGTGTTTATTGGAGGCAGAACCAGCCTGGTGTTTCAGTTGCAGAACAAGAATCGCTCCCTTCAGAACATGCTGTCAGGAAGGACAGAAAAGAGCCCCTGGATTGGACAGTGTAGATTTAAATCTAAACATAAAGTGCTCTCAGTTGTATTGTAAAGATTGGATATTGACTCCTCGGATAAAACAACACTCACTGTCAGTTGGAAATGGAAACTTTTCCCTTCATTCCGCTAGCTCACACTTCTCTTTGTTATCAGACTCAGGCAGGCAGGGATGCTAATTGGTTACCAGCAGACTTTTTGGCTTGATCTTGCCTTCTTGCTGCATCTCTGATTTACCATTGGCTTCCATAGTTAGAAGCCATCAAGTAGATAGTTTGCCCAGATGTGCGCCCTCTTTGTAGTGTTACGTAAGCATGCTGGAGCTTGAAGAGGTTGGCGTCAAAATTGAGTGTATAAGGAGTCTTGTATACTAGTTGCATGATTAGGGTTTTTTTTTTAATAAGGGACAGCTGAGGTGAGCAGTCTCGGTAGTTAGTGAAGATTGCCGCCTTGTATGGTTGCAGTCCTCTGGTCTTATTTTCAGCATAGCACAGTTATTATACTATAAGACTCATAATGTAAATGTTGAAAACACAGAATTTGACAACACCGAGGCTCAAGAACAGCGTTCTCATGATTTCATTTTTTTTCTCTACCTTGCCCTGCAATGTTTCCAACTCAACGCCATAGTACTATGCCAGGCTTTGTCTACGCTAGCCTGTTTAGGACTTGTCATTGTCCAGTGGAGGACTCAGGACTCAGTATTTCTGCCTCTGGGTCCTCTAGTCTGTGGCGAACTTGGAGCTGCGATGGTTATGGAATTGTGGGCCTTTATTTTCTTAGGGTAGAGAAGGTCTTTCTGGGTAAGGAAATCAGCATGATACTGGCATGAAACTGACTGGTCTGTACTGTCCAAGCAGTGAAATACAAAAAATAAGCCCCATGCACTGATCCTGGGCTGTTAATTTAGATGAAGACAGTTTTCACTTTTAGTGACCTGAATAGTCATCATTTGCTATAAGGAAGGTAGGGAATTTTATTTTGAAAATAAGCTTAACCTGACAATATCCATGATTTTTATGGCACTGAAGAGAAGTAAATATAACCAGAGTGTGGTGTTCCTGTGAACCACTCAATATTGCGGTGTGCAGAGAAACCAGAGCCCTCAAATCCTGGATTTAATCCAGTTAAATCAGTCTGGGGACATCTCCAGTGTGGAGGAGATATACATTGTCAAGTCAAATTAACAGACTATGGGAGAGAGAAGGAAGGTGGGTGACGTGACATCTTTTATTGGACCACTTCTGTTGGTGAGAGGGAGAAGCTTTCATGCTTAAAGAGCTCTTCTTTAGCTCCACGTAGACTTGTCACTTTTACCAACACAAGTTGGTCCAATAAAAGATATCACCTCCCCCACCTTGTCTCTCTAATATCCTAGAACCAACACAGTTACAACAGCAGTGCATCCAACTATGGGGGAAAGGTGCAGAAATCTGGGGCAGATATACTGAGGGCTGGCCATGGCACATGCGAGCTGTACTGAGCACCAAGGGGTGATATGTTACATTAAATTCTAGGCTTTGTTCTTTTGTGGTACTGCATTCTTTTCCTACTTGAGACCTCCTTGAAACAGGAGAGTGCTTGTCAGGCTCTGAATCATTTTCTCTGGTTGAGTAAAAGCTCCATGTTTTTCAGTCCATCGCTGTGTAGACACAGCTTTGGGACCTATCTTTGCCTGGATGCTCAAGGCGTCACCTTTCTGAAGCAAGGTGCCGGGATCACTTTGCCCACCAGTGCAGTAGTGGAATACGGAGGATTTTTTGAAAACCGAGGTATTTATTAAAATGTCACAAGACAAAACAACCTGTACATACTAGTGATCCCAAGGGCGAAGTGTAGCACTCTGGACATGTGCCCTCAAAGACGGACATGCAACATGGCGAGGTTTTTTCCTTTGTTCCCCAGATAGGGGCTTTGTTGGAGTTTCAAAGCCATTACTGAGGAGAACGAACTTTTCAGGGTCTCTACCTATTTACCATTTGACTTCCCTGTGAATCAGCATCTATTCAGCTGTATTCTTTTCTCCACCTGGAACCAAGTGAATGGTATTTGATCCCCTTTTTCCCAGGGTTTTTAGGAGTTTGTAAGGTGAGACGAAGCCAGGTCTTTCCTCTCAGAGCCCTAAGTGGCTTACTCCTCCACTCTCAGTCTTGTAGAGTTAGCTCATTCTGTCCCACAAGCTCAGCCTTCCCATTTTCAAGTAAAACGTTACACTTAAACTGGGACCAGTTCTCTGGTCAACTCCCTCGAAACTGGAAACCCTCCGTCCTTCTCATCCTGCAGTGGAGGACAGCTGTTATCTATCCTCCTTCCAGAGCTCTCCTCCGAGGGCCCTGTCAAAATGCACACTTGGAAAACTAGACAAGTTTATTCATGAAGCATTGGCTGGTTGTCTCTCAAGGTCTTTTCCTTGTCTCCAAGAGACAGCTTGATGTGCCACGCAACTCCCAGTATGCTTGTTTACAGTAGGCTGCTAAGCTCCAAAGAAGACTTAAGTCCTTGCTCCCAATTTGTCAGAAACAGTTATGGGGATGGTTGGGCCTAGCGGTCGAAGCCATGGTAGTTGGGGTCTAGTGGTTGGAGCCAGGGGTCAGAGCTGGAATCAGGAGTCCAATGCAGAGTTGGGGTGAGGCCAGTCTGAGAGCAGGACTAGGAACAGGGTTGGAGCAAGAGCATCGCTGGAGCAGGCTAAGGCTAGGGGAATCCGTTGCCACGATCAGACAGGAGAGGGTTCCAAGCACTCGACTGACATTGAGCAGACTGAGCTGCTGTCCCACCCATGAGGCTTATGTACCTTCATTAAGAGTCACCAGACCCATTCCTGGCTTGTGGATTGGCTGCATCCTAGCACAGGAGTGGCTCATTACCTTACACAGTGCTGTAGGAGAGCACAGTTATTTTGACACAGTCCATCTTGGCCTGCGCTTTTAGCAGAAGGGATATAACTGCCAAGCTGGATAGGGCTTGGTTACACTGTCACTTTATAGTGCTATAAAGCCCCCACGAGCGCTATAACCTCCTCCCCGTCCACACTGGCAAGGCACGTAGAGCGCTATAACCGCGGAATTATAGCGCTCCTGGTAATCCACCTCTGCATGGGGAATAAGGGCTGTAGCACAGCTGCTGTAGCGCTAAAGCAAGAATGTGGACACCCACTGCGCTACAAGTGATCTCTTGAGATGCCTGGAGCCATTTAAGGCAATTGACGTCTCTTCCCTTTGTTTTGAACTCGGCTGGAGGAATGCGGAAGTACCTCTTTAGAGTTTCTCTCTTAACTCGGCAGATAAGCAATGCAAATGTTTAAGGAGGGAGCCTGTGTGAAAACAAAGCCCTCTGTGAATGGAGGCTTGCTGACAGGCTTTCAGAAGAACAGAAAAATCACTGGTTCTCTCCCTCCTCATACACACAACGCGCCCCCCCTCACCCCCCTCGTTTAAAAAGCACGTTGCACCCAGCTGAATGCTGAGATACCTGCCCTAATGCGCTGCTCTTAATGCTGCATTAGTTGCCCCAAATGTGGCCATGCTGTACCGCTGGTGCGTCTGAGTGTGGACATACAATAGCGCTATACATATTACTGTATAAGGGGACGGCTATAACCAATAGCGCTATAATCTTGTAAGTGTAACCATACCCTTAGTCTGCTTCATGCTGTGAAACATGCAGCTTCCTGTATTGGAATTCCTTCCTTACCTTTTATTTTCATTGTTTCAGAGTAGCTCTCCTCCCCCCATGGCTCAGATTAATACGATTGAGAATTCAGTGTATCCTCCGCAAACTGAGATAGAGAGTTCACATTGGACAAGACCTTTTCGTTCTGGCGGAAGGATTTGTTTCTATGTGCTGCCAAACCAAAATGTAGTTCTCTGCAAGGAAAATGGAACGACTTTGAAATGATGACTGTAGAGCCCATGTGAAAGGTTAACAAGCATTTAAAATGAAGTTAAACCTCCCAGTCCTTGGGAGTGTCTGAATCCTAGACGTTGCCTGTATTTTTAGATGGGAAAGCAGAGTGCATAAAGTAGCCCTTTAAGTGTGACATAGATTGGATAGAGCTTTGTCCATGTCCGCTCTAGTAGTGCCTTTTTGGCTCCCAGTTCTCGCTGCTAAAATCGATGGGGGGAACATTTGTGTCTGAATGGTGAAAGCCTAAAGGTTTGAGTTTAAAATTAAAACCTCTCAGGTCTCTTTCTCTCGCACCTAGGGCTACATTCTGCCCTCTTCTGTTCATTCCCCTTGAAGCATCTGGCACCGCCTCTGTCAGAAGACAGGCTACGGGGCTAGGTGGACCATTGGTCTTGACCCAGTGTGGGTCATTCTTATGTTCACATTAGCCTTGTGTGCGCTCCCCTTTCCTGAGCAGTCTCCCCTGGTGCAGCTCCCTGGATGGAAGCAGTGGTGAGCACTGAGGTAGTGGTGCATGTTCCGTTAGAACATCACTCCACTGGAGCATCCATTCCAGTGATCACCTGGGAAAGTGGAGGAGCACATAGATAGTAAAAGTGCCGGAGCCAGCATCTTCTGTGCAATACAGAACCCTACAAATAGACTTTGTTCCTTTTTCTGCAGGTCAGGAATACTTTGTGCTGAAGTTTATCCGGGGGGTTGGGACTTCATGCGTTCTTTAGTGATGGTGTGGGTTAGCTCCACATTGCCTGCAAATCCAGAGCTCCCTATGTACCTATCTAGGGGCCTCGATATGAGGATGTTAACTGTATGTTAAGCACTCATTGTGCCCATCCTGCCACTGCCTTGATGCCATGGAGTTAATTGATGGGATGGGAGAAGAACTCGCTCCCTCTTGGTTTGTTCTTAGGATTCCCAACTTTGAAAGTCTTCGAAAGCAACTTAGGTGCAGAGGGCTGGGATAGAAAAGTGTCTTTGCGGGAAGCGGTGCATTTTTTGATCTTCGTTCCTATCCATTTTCGGCTTTGCAGAGCAATGGATAAAAAGGGGTGAAGAAAAAAACACAAAAAACCACCCACAATAATCTATAGCAACTGTCACCCAGCAAACTACTCCCATTTCATACAGCTAGGTTAGGTGTCAGCATGCGATCGATGGCTCTCGTACAATAATTATAAAAACTAGCGGGTTGTGTTGCTTGAGTGAGTTTAAGAAGAGTAGGGTCTCAATCTTTCCTCTAATAGGGCTTTGACAGTCCGCAGTGCAGAGGCTTCGTCTTAGTCTGACAGTGTTGTCATTAAACACCAGGTAGTGTGGAACAACAGAGAACAAAGATTCTGAGCGCAAGGGAACATGCAGTTTTGACAGGAGTTATTTGTCATCACAAAGCTGCCCAAACTCTTCAGACTGCAATACGGACGGCTGCTTAAAGTGACTTATTGCCCCTGTCTGTGGCTGCAGTTGTGATTTGATAATCGGTAAATGTTTGTCAAAGATGAATTCCCTACCTGATTCAGTGCTGTGCTGGAAAAGCAAATGAAAAGCAGCGTGCAGGAAAACAGATTGGGTGGATTAAGGTGCAGGCAGATGATGACGACAAAAAACAGGTTTCTTAGCCAATTTGGCCAACTTTCTTGGGGATATAAAGCTACCAAACTGCAGGACTTCTGCTTCTCCCTGTTCACAATGGGACTGGGCCATACTCCACACACAAGATCTTGCAAATCAACATCCTGTCTGGCATGTTGGCGGAATTGCACCTGTTCAGACGATGCCTTTTGATTTGCTTCAAAGCTTTCTGGAGTTGCGTGTTATGGTTCTAACCTAGATTTGATCTTGAGGTACCAGAGACCACTTGATGGCTAGATGGATGCATTCTCTCATGCTTAAGATGCATTACAGCATTGTATGTCTAGTTTGGTGTCCTCCCATTCTTCCAGTGTGTGCAATGGGTATTTTAAAAATTCTTTGGCGAGGAGCAGAGCCCTGATATCTTTCAGTTTGCGTCGTACTAGTCAAGGTTTTTAAGGTCAGGTGTGGCAAAGCCCTGGCCGGGATGATTCAGTTGGGGATTGGCCCTGCTTTGAGCGGGGGGTTGGACTAGATGACTTCCTGATGTCTCTTCCAACCCTGATATTCTATGATTCTGTGATTCTAAGGTTTGGACTTTGCGTTCCTTTGAAGTATTTTTCTCTGCCAAGTGTGTTTGGGGCAAAATTAGACCCCTTTTTGTTACTCTCTCCAGATAGTCATAGCCAGTTCATAGCATCAATGTTTTTATTCAGAAATTCGGAGTGGGGGAAGGGGAGAATGAAAAGAACTTTGTAACCCTGCCCTCTTATGTTGTGCCTCGAACAGAGGCTGCAGAGTTTTCTTCCATTTGTAGGAGTTTATACAAGTTTTTCTGCTGATGCAGGAGTCTGTGCAGGGTCTTTTAAATGGATAGCTAGGAACGTTAAAGGCTGGGGAAAAAATCTTCTGGCCTTCAATTTGATATACGGTTTTGGGGGTGAGGAATCCCTAATGGATTCAAATTTTTGATCATTATATAGAAAAAAAAAAAGAAAACTTAAAGTATAAATGCAAATTAATTTTGCATCTGACAAGTGGTTTTTTTTGTTGTTTCCAAAGGTGGCGATATGGGGGAGGGGGGAGAAATCTCTCTCCATGCCCCCGCCCATGGCCAATCTCTAATGCAAGATCCATGAACCCATTTGATTATAGCCAGGATTTTTCTAGTGTTTGAATTGGTGAAAACGATCAAGAGCAGGAAAAGTGGAGTGATTTATTAGACTCATAAAAATTCATACTTTGTTATTCCAGTCATCTTACATCTGACGCTTGTTAGAACGAGAACCCTGGCAGCTCCTGCCGGGTGAGTGGGGGAAGGGGGGCATTTATCAAGCTTCATTCTGCCTCGGCTGCCATCACTGTTCTCATTTAGAGAAATAGACTGGATTCCTGGAAACACATTAATAATCATTCACTGAAGGAAGGGGGAACCCCCTCCTTGTTATAATAATAAGGGTTGTATTTGAACAAGGCCCAATGCTCCAGAGACCCATTCACTCTCTTTAATGGGGGCTTTATTAGAGAAATGCTTGTTCCGTATATTAACTGTGACCACCTCTTTGTAATCGCAGCAGAGGAATGGAAAATACACAATCTCTCTTTATCCATCCATGAGACACTAGTTTATCTGATCTGTTGCATTGGTCCAGCGTATTCAGGAGACTTGGGACCTGTAGTTCTCCACTGGCAGTAGCAGCAATGGAAGTTGCAGTATAGGCAGGACTCAGCCATTTTTATCACCATGTTGTCTAATGTCACACCATGCCATTTAAATAGGGGGTAAAAATGGCTGCATCCTGTCATGTTACAGCTGCTACCAGTGGAGTTGGGATTATGGGTCCTACATTTTTCTCCAGAGTGGGAATATGTGTGGTCTTCTCCCTTGTTTGCTGGGGGAGACAGTGAGGGAGTTTGAAGCTGGATGCAAACAAGCAAAATGTGTATTAAAATGAAAATGTATACATCTAGGAACAAAGAATGTAGGCTGTACGTACAGGATGGCCCAGTTTATCTGGGAAGTAGTGACTCTGAATAAAGAGTTTTGGGGTGGTGGATGAAGCTGAACATGAGCTCCCCATGTGATGATGTAGCCAAAAGGGCTCATGTTATCTTTGGATGCATAAAGTGTGAAATCTTCAGTAGAGGTAGAGTTATATTACCGCTGTACTTGGCACTGATGCTGCTGGAACATTTTGTCTAGTTCTGGGGTCCACAGTTCAAGAAGGATGCTGATAAGTTGGAGAGGATTCAGAGAAGAGCCCTCAGAACAATTAAATAATTAGAAAACCTGCTTTATAGCAATCAAGTCAAGGAACTCAATCTGTGTATTTGAACAATGAGAGTGTTAAGAGGTGACTAGATCACAGTCTGGAAGTACCTACTTGGGGAACAAATATTTTATAATAGTGTCTATAGTCTAGCAGAGGAAGGTCTAACATGATTCAATGGTTGGAAGTTGAAGTGAAAAAAATGTATGCCTTAATTACAGTCTGAATTTGTAACAGTGATGATAATTAACAATTGGATCAATTTCCCACGGGTAGTGGTGGATCATAGAATCTCAGGGTTGGAAGGGACCTCAGGAGGTTCTAGTCCAACCTCCTGCTCAAAGCAGGACCAATCCCCAACTAAATTATTCATCACTGGCAATTTATAAATCAAAGTGGATGTTTTTTCTAAAAGCTCTGCTCTAGGAATGATTTAGGAGCAGATCTGTGGCCTGTGCTGCATCGGAGGTCATACTATAGATCACAGTGGTCCCTTCTGGCCTTGGAATCTGTGACTCAGTAATGATGTTTTTTAGTGCTTGAAAGAGCCATTTTGTCTCTCTTAGGGAAGTGATCCTCAACCAGAGGTACATGTACCCTTGGAGGTACTCAGAGGTCTTCCAGAGGGTCCATCAACTCATCTAGATATTTGCCTAGGTTTACAACAGGCTACATAAAAAGCACTAGCGAAGTCAGTAGAAACTAAAATTTCGGACAGACACTAATTTGTTTTCCTGCTCTATATACTAAACACTGAAATGGAAGTACAGTATTTATATTCCAATTCATTTATTTTATAATTGTATGGTAAAAATGAGCAAGTAAAGCCATTTTTCAGCACTAGAGTGATGTGACACTTTTTGTATTTTTAGGTTTCGTTTGTAAGCAAGTAGTTCCCAAGTGAGGTGAAACTTGGGGTACACAAGACAAATCAGACTCCTGAAAAGGGGACAGTAGTCTGGTAAGGTTGAGAGCCACTCTTTTAGGGTTCATCCTCACTGTAATTGACGGTAGTTTAACGGGATTAGCTTTAATTTAGCAAGCACAGGTAACAATAGTGGCAAAGATGTGGCAGCGTGGGCTTCCCCATAAGCTAGCACCCTGAGTCTGTACCAGGGTTCCTTGTGGGTACAAGCCTGTACTGCATCTTCATGCCTAAGGTTACTCATGCTAGCTAGATTAAAGCTAGTGCAGATATGCTTTTGGTGTGCTACAGTCACCCCTTCACTTTGCAGTAAAGGTGACCCTTGGTTTCTGTTGCATTTTTGATTCAGCAGGATTTTAGGTATTGGCCCTAAAGTTTTACCCCAATATTTTTTTTTTAAACCCACCACAGATGCTGTACTGTTAGTATTGAACTGAACCACAGACTGAGAGCCACGCCCAGACCTACTGAGGAGCTATCTAGTTGGATCTCACAGGCTAAGCAGGGTAGTTCTTTGTTAATGCCTACATGGGAGCTTTCCCAAGAAAAGCTAGGTAGGATAGGAAGTAACATAGATGATTCAGAAGGTGGGACTCCTCTCTGAGTGCTTTTTGATCAGGTACTTGGCATGGAGCTAGAGGATGTTCTTTTGATGGAAATGCTTTCTTCAATGAGAAAATCCCTCAGAGTTCCTGATCACTTGCAGTCATTAAAGATTCCATGGCACTTTTGGGAAGGGTTAGGAGTCCTGCTGCAGTTGGAATTCAGACAATCACATTCTCTCCTCTATAGTTTAACTCAGTGGTTCTCAAACTTTTGTACTGGTGACCCCTTTCAAATAGCAAACCTCTAAGTGTGACCCCTCTTATATTTAAAAGTGTTTTTAATTTATATTTAACACCATTATAAATGCTGGATGTAAAGCAGGGTTTGGGGTGGAGACTGATAGCTCACCCTATGTAGTAGCCTTGTGACCCCCTGAGGGGTCCCGACCCCCATTTTGAAAACCCCTGATTTAACTAGATAAAAGTCTTTGCTGTATAGTGCTGTTGTGTGCTTCTGCATTCAAGTGGCTTTATTTGTTTGTAAATCAGTTTTAAAGCACTGGTGGGTTCCTTCTGCACTGAAGTTAAACCATTATTGCAAGAAATGTGCATTCCTGATAAGAGTGTGCTGTGAACAGGGCCTTTCTGAAGATAGCTTGCCTTACCGCTGCTGCAATATTTGAGTGTACCTGTAGGTGGGCGACAGGAATGTTTCCAGAATACCTGCCATTGTGACTAGAGAAGGGAACTCATCTAGGCTGTATGTACCAGAAGAGCAATGGGAATGGATAAATAGAAGTGATGTGACACTGTAAGCAAAGATGCATGCACGGTGGATGGAGGCTTATAGAGTGCAATGTGTGATGTATAATGTGCTGACAATTGGTGTGTAATGGGTCACCAATCATCTGTAAAGATCTGTGCATATTAAATCAATAATCAGAGGGGTAGCCGTGTTAGTCTGGAATTGCAGAAGTGACAAAGAGTCCTGTGGCACCTTAAAGACTAACTAAAATTTTTTTAGAGCATAAGCTCTAAATTGCAGAAGTGACAAAGAGTCCTGTGGCACCTTAAAGACTAACTAAAATTTTTTTAGAGCATAAGCTTTCGTGGGCTAATACCCACTTCGTCGGATGCATGCATGCATGCATCC